>JAJJMB010011222.1:11406835-11481480 GCA_023531105.1 Papaver atlanticum | reverse complement strand
GCGCGATGGTGCCATGGCCTTGGCCAAAGCAGTCAAGGATGTAAATGTCGCGCGACATAGTGTCATGGCCTTGGTCGAAGCTTCCAAGGCCGAGAATGGCGTGCGCGATGGTGTCATGGCCTTGGCCAAAGCTGCCAAAGTCGTAAATGGCGCGCGGTGTCATGGCCTTGGCCAAAGCTTTCAAGGACGTAAATGGTGCGCGGCAGGGTGCCATAGCCTTGGCCGAAGCTGCCAAGGCCGAGAATGGCGCGCACGATGGTGCCATGGCCTTGGCCAAAGCTTCCAAGGCCGTAAATGGCGCGCGGCATGGTGTCATGGCCTTGGACAAAGCTTCCAAGGCCGAGAATGGCGCGCGCGATTGTGATATGGCCTTGGCCAAAGATGCCAAGGCTGAGAATGGCGCGCGCGATACTGGCATGGCCTTGACCAAAGCTGCCAAGGCCGAAGATGGCGCGCGATGGTGTGCAGCTTATGTTGTGGGGCAATGGCGAACATGCCACATGCCATATATTTGTCAAACTGTGTTATGAACTTTAGCCGATTGTTTTGAGATGATTTCTTCCGAGCCATAGCTAGCTAAGGCATTTCATGATATATGTAATGTATGCCATGGGTTTGGCCATGCCTAGTCAATATGCCGCGAAGCTTATGATGTGATCATCATATAATCACAATCTAGGGTTTGAGTTTAAGACAATATGCCAGGCCTAGATTTGGAAACATAATGTCATTTTAGTACAAATCTTGATAGTGCCACTATAGCATGTTCAAGGAACTCGACCATGGGAGTTTGCGACTTGAGACGATACATATATGACTATGTACTAAGCATAATATTCTTAATAACTCGTTGATTCAAGAATGGCGTCCAATCCTATCCTGAATATGAATAATGTCATGTATATGCCATAAAAGACATGTATATCGCCGTACATGAAATACAGGGTTTCTGCTGGGGAAAGCCCTGAAATTTGGCATGCGTATGCACTTTCAAAATAGCTTTAGGACTGCCGAGTCCGTTAACTAAATACAGTTTATTGATTCTCTTGCGGAATAAAAATTACATTCATGCAGATTTAATAATCCTGATGCCGGGCCATGGATTATTTATACGACTAGATCAGGGCTAATTTACTAAAATTTCCCTTGTCAAAAACTCACCATCAACGGAAGTAAGATGATGAGTTTCTCCACTATTAATGTACCAAGGATTTTTTACTAGTACGTTAGCACCAGCAAGGATAACTTGTAAGTGTTTAAGTGGATTTTTTTTCCTTAATAGGTAAAATTGATCATATTCCAGCATTCACCAGCATCAATACTTGTGAGTAGTGACAGATTTAACAAGTAGGTTTTTCACCAAAAGAAAGATCGGGAGGACTATCAACAAAAGTGGGAAAAGATGAAGATAGAGTAGGTAGAATACCATAATTACCAAAGATACTGACAAAACCTTTACCAGATGGAAACCCAAGGCCTCCTTTGTAAAAATTAGAGTTAAAGTTTTTAGGTCCTCTTCCATAGCCTATACTAGAAGAAAAGAATGTTATATTTATAGACTCAATAAAAACAACACCAATACAACCTTTGATAACAATTTCTTCATTTAATAGAATGTTATGCAACTCAATACTAGAAACACGAGGATTATGAATCCTTGTAGAAGGTGCAAAAGAACTAAATTTGGAATCTAAGCCAACTAAAGTAATTACAACAATTTCATCATTAGTAATAATAGATCCAGCTGCAGGGAGTTGGTCTGTAATAGTCTTGATTTCATTTGTATAAGAAGCAATAGTATAATTATCTTTCTTGATTGTCATCAAATTATTTCTCAATTAAATTGAGTGAGTTGAAGAAGCTCTTTCAAACCGAACAGAGATAGATTTCCGAAGCTCATAAGAAGAAGTGACATTTGAAAAATAAGAGATTACGTGTGAATGACCAGAAAATTACGCCTGGGCGCGCATGCCATAATTCCCCCGATGCGCCATGATGAAGCTACGATCCGGGTCTTTAAGCTAGGCAAATGCACGTCCATTTTCCCTTGCAGGCATGCTCCGTAAGCATGATGCAGCTAAATTAGCTTTCACACCTTTCCAACTTACCCTTGTTCCGTAAAGGGTTTATTAAGAACATAAAAACTTTCCTAAAACGACAAAGAAACAGCCTTTTAAGGCCCTAAATGATGGAATTTGGGTAAAATTCCAAGACCGTGATACCACGTCTTGATCATTGGGTCGTTTCCAATCAATTTAGACCCGTCTTGAGCTAAATTATGACAATCGGATTTTTAGCCTATGTTGAACGCCTTGATGGGAAATATGAGCATCCGAGGAATGGAATGCAACTTGCCTCATCAAGCTTGGCCACAATCATCTCTTGCATCGCATTACCGAGCTTAGATGATATGAGGGGCCAATGTGCCGCAATCATCTCTCAAATAGATGATATGAGCGACAAAGTACTGGATCGGAAATGCTGCAACTCATTGCGGCTGCCTACGTACCCTTCCCTACTCTAAAGGGATCAAGCACAAACCGTAGTTCATCCTCGAAGGGACAGCAACTTAAACCAACTCGTTTGCAAGGTCGTGGCCTTGAAATAATGGTAATGGCCTGGTCCGTATAGGCCGTACCGTCAAGATGCACAATGATTATCCATTTTCGGGTCCGCGGCGTGGCATAACGATGCCTTCGCATCATATGCCCCATTGGCAAGGCTACAGAGCTATAAATGAGACTTAGGCATCATCTATACTTTTCTGGCTACGCTACGAAGCTTACTTGGAGCATGGTCCGCATATGCACCTTCAACCCACTACCCCTCCCTATATATGTTAACTTGCAATTTCTACAAGTTAGATTAGGGGAGCAAATTGACATGCCTGCTTCACTATTCACGTGCAATGATTGCTCCCAGTGATCGCGCACAATGATTGCGCGACACTCGCTTCTGTCGTATTGTGCAATACTGGTTCCGGCTATCGCACAATGATTGCGCGACATTCTCTTTGGCGTATTGCACAATGATTATGCAACGATCACTTGGCCAGCCCTCTCTAGCCTAATGCATCATGATGATGCAATATTGGCTCTAGGCCAATCGTCCACATAATGCGTAATGTTTGCACTGCAACGCCCAAGGCCATCTACCCAACTGTCATAATGCATCATTTGATGCCAGATTTGGCCCTTAGTCAAATACAAAACAGAATGCACCATTTTGGCGTGATATTGGCCTTAAGCCAATCCAACTTTACCAAGCAACGGAAGCTTTGGATGAAACTTTATCTCAGGCCATGGCGCATCTTTTAGCATGCGCCATGCTAAAAACTCGGGGTGTTACATTACGTTATCAGAAATTATCAAATTGATCCACATGAAAATGGTAGCATCCCCATCCATCCAATCTGTATAAAGAGATTCTCAATTCCATTTGTAGTATTACCTTAAAAGTAGATTGAACAAGACATTCATGAGACCCATCAAGAAACTTCATAATCTTGAATTTGCGAATCACCTGAAGCATCAATTATTTCCAGATCAAGTAATTATCATCTTTGAGTTTCAAAGAAACGATACTTATCAACCGATTGATGTAATCTTAGAGATAAAGAAAGAAGTCATATTTTCCATTAAATCATATATGTAATTCATTGGATAAACTAGAGAGATTAAACAGAAGAAAAGAAGAATTGGGTTGAAGAAGATGAATATTTGAGTTGTAAAAGAAAGACGAAAGCACATAAGATTGAAACCACAAGAAAACCTCACGATTTCTTGTCTGATACCCTAGTTACGCAAAAGAAAATATCAAGATTCATTATCAAAACAGAGATAGTACAGATACATATTATTATACACTGAGACAACGTCAGTATTTTAAGGACCTGGACCGAGCTGTTATATCTCCTTTTTCTTTCTTGTTGATCTAAGTCTTCTATCAACACTGAAATGAACGCGTGACAGTCGTATAAGATTCTAAAAGACATGCGAAATGTAATAGTTGTAATGTAACAGAAATTTAACCACCTGACAATTGTACACTAATAGACTGAATGTAAACTGACTGTTTGAATAAAAGAAAACTCTATATGGTATGTCACTATTCTGCACATAGAAACCTTCTTTCGATCTGACAATCCCTAGTCTTAGCTTTACGGCCTCTACTTTATTCAATAACATTTGTTAAATCAAAAAAATATAAAATTAAACTTCAATTACTTTGCATCTTAGATTAGAAGCCACATTGTGGACAAAACTATTAAATACAACCATCTCAAAATATTTTAGACCTTATTGACTGGCGGTGAACATAATTCTCACCAAACCCCTAACTAGAGTTTTAGGATATTTTCTGATTTTTTTCATCAGATTTTAAAACTGTGCTTTAATAGTTTACCGTTACAAGTCAGGGAAGACTTTTCAATAATGAAATTTCAATCGTTAGATTCTCAATGGTTTTACAGGGCAATATGATGAAACCTGGTGGTAGTTCATGGATTAAAAATGACGGGGATGAATTGTTACCTAATGGGCTTTTTTTTAACCTCTCTCAGTCGGGTGGCTTTGTTTCCACCATTAATTAATTCCTGTAAAATTTGTGGGGTACGGGTGGGGAAGACAATAGGGAGTTTTGTTTACCCTTTATAATAGAGTTAATAATCATGCAAGAGGGTTGTAATTAAACTTAGCAGGGGTTGTATTTAGTCAGTGTCATTTAGAATATTCATGTTACTCGTAACATTTTAAGAATCATTTTGCTTTTTGCTTTTTTTCTTTTCTTTTTAAACTTTCACAATGTTGGTTGTGCATCATCAAGGATGCTACAGCGGTACTAATTTCCACGAGCTTACCGATTCTGATTCCCAGCCAGCCTTTAATTATATAGAATTTGGTAAACCTCTGAGAAATATGGTAAGTTGGTAACTCTCTCTAGCATTCATTCTCGAAAAATTACATTATCAACTGCATATGTTGGATGACCGACTTTTGATCACATCGAGAACTTGTTTGAAGTTTTCATCTGAATGCAAGTTAAATTAGCTATTTTACTAACGTGCTTTAGTTTTTAACTTTTTAGCAAACAAACAAAAGATCAAGCCCCTAGAAATATATTGGAAGTTGAATTTAAAGCGTTCGAGCTTAGTGGCTGGCAGAAGTTGTTTAACTCGTCTAACTAAATCATACACCGGTTTCTATGTATTCTTAGTTTTTTTTTTTTAAAAATTAATTTTAGTTTGATCTTAAAAATCCTGGGGTCTTTAGGGGCAACCCTGAAAGAATTAGGGACGACATAATAAAACAAAATAGGTTGAAAATACTTATATGTCCCCTCATAATCGGTAGTTTAGTTTTTTTTATCTACCGATCGCAAAATCTCATTTTTGGGGCAACTCTATATTCGGTAGTTATATGAACTATCTTGACTACCGATTATGATGAGATTTCAGCTAAGAGAGCCACTATATAATCGGAAGTCAGGATTTTACTTCATTTACTACCGATTATAGGCTCAACCAAAATTCAAAAAATAGATGATTTTGGCAAAATCTCATTTTGGGGCTACTCTATATTCGGTAGTTATTAGGGCTGTCAATGGATAACCGAATATTCGATATCCGTCCGAGTTCGTTCGAATCGTTAGGATATTATCCGAAATTTCGGATAACGGATAACGGATACGGATACCTTATCGGATATTCTTACTTTAACGAAACGGATACGGAAAAGGTACTATCCTATAGGATAATATCCGTTATCCGTTAAAGAATGCATATGCAAAAAAAAAATTAATTTTTTTGAGTAATATATTTAGTTGTTAACTTGGTAGTATATGAAGACTTAGAAATAAAAATATTATGGAAGAAAAAAAAAACACAACTAGTTTTGTTCGTTGTGAGAAAAGCGGAGGATTTTTCAATTCTGATAGAGAAGATTAAAGATTTGAGTTTTGTTTAAATATAATTTAATATAATAATTTTAAAGTCAATTTTTTTGCATTTGATCAAGGTATTTGGTTTTATTTAGTTGAATTTCCTTAGAGTTTCTTTGATTTATTTACAATTTATCAAATGTACAGAAAGAATAGAAAAGAATTTAAATTATTTTTATTATAATGAATTACTATCGGATATTACCGGATATTATCGGATATCCGACATTGTTATCGGAACGGATACGAAAAATCTTTTTGAATATCCGTCGGATATTATCGGATATCGGATATCCGGTAATCTTATTGGTAACGGATATGGTAGAGGCCATATCCGTTTCGATAGGTACCGCTGACAGCCCTAGTAGTTATATGAACTATCTTGACTACCGATTATGGTAGGATATTTGCAAAGAGAGCCACTGTATAATCGGAAGTTAGGATAACTTCATTTACTACCGATTATAGACTCAACCAAAATTCAAAAAATAGAGGATTTTGGCAAAATCTCATTTTGGGGCTACTCTTTATTCGGTAGTTATATGAACTATTTTGACTACCGATTATGTTAGGATTTCGGCAAAGAGAGCCACTGTATAATCGGAAGTCAGGATACCTTTATTTACTACCGATTATAGGATAATCAAAATTCAAAAGATAGAGAATTTTTGCAAAATCTCATTTTGGGGATACTCAATATTCGGGAGTTAAATAACCTAAATTCACTACCGATTATGGTAGCATTTTAGCGAAAGGTCTACTTTAATCGGGAGTCAATATAACTTTATTTACTACCGATTATAGGATAATCAAAATTCAAAAGATAGAGGATTTTATTTTGGGGATACTTTATATTCGGAAGTTATGTAAACTAAATTGACTCCCGATTGTGGATTAACTTCCCGATTGTAAAGTTATCTACCGATTGTAAAGGGTAGTTTGGCCATTAAAAAAAATGGGAGATAAAGGATGACTATATTTTACGTTTGGGGAGACCTTTTTTGTCTTTTTGTGTCTCCCCTAATTCTTTTGGAATCGCCCCTAAAAATGCTAGGTTAAAAGTATTCTTGTTCGTGATAAGGTGGGAAAAAAAAGATTGTATTGCCTCTCAACTAAGTATTTTATGTGGTAAGTCTTTTCTAAAAATCCGCCTGCTTAAAATATACTCCTGAAGAATAATTGTCCAAAACACACTAAAGTTTGGAGTATTCCTTTGCTCAATTCGCGCTTGTTTAATTTGCTTAAGCCAGCTAAAATGGGAAGTTAAATTTACTGAAAATGGGTTATTTGCCCAAAATCCATAAAGTGCGAGAGTAAGTAGTAATAGACATGTAAAATATAGATTTGGGTGAAAAAGACACAAGAAAGTTTAGTCATATATACCATTTACTTTAAACTTTATTCTTTACCATATCTCTTTTCTCTCTCCTATTTATTTTGTTTTTTTAATTTAAAATTAATCACGAGAAAGGTCTTAACTTCCAAAATATAAGCCGGATTTTAACAAAATTTATATTTTTGGAAATGGCTCGAAAACCTCTACAAAACAAGATTCATTGTTGATATGAAATTCCAAAAAAAAAAAAAAAAAAATTAACCAGGCCGACGATACATTATGCACCCGGGTGCAACTTGACCAAAATTTATTTCCTATAAAAATATGCATTATGCACCCAGGTATAACCTGATCAAAATTTATTTCCTATAAAAATATGCATTATGCACCCAGGTGTAACCTGAACAAAATTTATTTTCTATAAGAATATGCATTATACACTCAGGTGCAACCTGACCAAAACATTTTTCCTATAAGAATCAAAAAAATATACATTAGGCACTCGGGTGCAACCAGACCAAATCCTATTTCTTATCAGAACATACCTTATGCACTCAGGTGCATCTTGTGTACTTCGTGGATAAATCTAGGTTTATCCCACTAATCACGTGCAATATATTATGCACAACCAAAATCACTAGTTCACCATCTCGAGAAATAAATCCAACACCATTACCATCACATTCACCATTAAAACATCAACCAAATACAAGTTATATAGAAGAAAAATAAAAGGAATAGTAACAAATTCAAAAAAAAAAAATACATTATGCACTCGGGTGCATCTAGGCCAAAACCTATTTTTCTGTCAGAATATACATTATGCACTCAGGTGCATCTTGTGTATTTCGTGGGTAAATCTAGGTTTACCTTCAGTACATGATCTCGAGCAATAAATCCAGCTCCGTTAAAATGACATTCATCATTAAAACATCCATAATAAACAAAGTATTACATTAATCATTTTAAATTAACAAGTTACATTATTAATATACATTAACATGGGAGAAAAGAGAGAGGGATGTATAACTACTAGAAGTATCTGTACAGGTTTCAGAGAGTCAGTTTAGACTACATTCCGACTACTTAGTTAATGCATAGAAGAGGGATATGTCTTAAACACTTACCATAATAGGTTGTAACAAAAACTGCATAAACAACATCCGCTGTGCAAAGGGCTCTAATCCTCTAACTACAACACTTTCCATCCGATTACGTCCAATGGAGAGTGGACCCAACAACAGCTAGGTGACACGGTCCTAATAGACTGTTTAAACAACCAACAAATAACCCCGTCCATACAATACTAAGTAGAAGCTTACCTCATACAGTAGCAGCAACGGAGCATTCAAATTGAATTGCAGTAGCATAAGGTGGGGGAGCAAGCTTGATAGATATCAGGATAAGGGTACATAACACAATAACAAAACAAGTATACATTACCCAACACAATTATGTGCATCTTCATGGTCTTATCTATGCGGTGGATTTTGCACAAAAGTGTATCCTTATTCGCCGTTAAGGAAGTATTTTTGCTCCTGTTGTGGAGGTCTTCTTTTCGCCTCTTCCGCAAATATCGACAAACAAAAAATTCATAAACGAATTCCAATTACCAAAAGCTGTAATATCTCCAATCAGGGAAAAATCAAAGAAACCTACTAACTATCCTGACTAGGAAGCAAATTTTTTTTGGTCATTTCACTACCATTTTTAACATGTGTATTAATTCATAAGAAATCAAAATATATCATGATACATCATGAACTGTTCCTTTACAAAACCCTTTCTCTTATAAAGGAAGGAGCTTTAGCATATTTCAGAGTCTATGTAAATTCAAAGCATCATTTTAAGTAGATAAAAATCGCTTAAATCATGAACAATCATTCAGTAAAAATTCCCAATTGGTTCTGCTCCTGAACTTGGTGAATCAAGCTACGGATTACCCACTTTTGTCAAATTGTTAATTTTCACAAATTAGAATTTTGTTTGAATTGAAATCAAAAGTTTGTGAATTGAAATTGGAATTGATCTGATTTCGACCTTGAAAGAAATCCCAAATTAACCTAATTAGCATCATAACAAGGATTTTCTTAAAAAATCATAGCTTTACCTGATTAGCTCGTCCTCCCTGCCTTTTAATCTTCTCAATCTCCATCTCTATACTTCAACCGGATTCAATGGACATGGAGGAAACACATGCAGAGAACGATGAGAGAACACACGCAGAGAACGACGAGAGAATGAGAAACGAGATAAAAATAGATTTTCAGGGACATCGGTAACATAAGACTTGAGAAGATAGTTTTAGTTTGGGCAGAATGACCCGATAGGATATTAGGGGAAAATGATTTACATCCCGCGGGCTCAATCCCATGGGTTGTACCGCCGGGTCATAAGGGGTCTGCCCCTTTCTCTCTTATGGTATAACCCGTGGGATTGAGCCCACGGGATGTGTATCACTTCGGCGTATTAGGACCATAAAATTTGAATTTTTGGTTATTAGAAATGTGTCCAACTTTTTTTACGCCCAAGAATTTGAATCCAAGGGCTAATTAACCAAAAAAAACTGGTTAAATTTTAGCAATTACAGTTACCCATACTCAATGCGTCGTCGATGTGGATGTCACCGATTTTGAAATATCCATGTTTCATCGTCAAAATTTTTTTGTTTTATTTTATATAAATACAGGGTTTATTGGTTACCTAATAATAAATCATATTTCTCATTATATTCTATGGGAAAAATCTTAATAATTGAAACTAAAGATTTACGAGAATTTTTGTATAAGAGATTACTTAAAGCTCTTTTCCCGGAGACTTTTAAGAAAATTATTTTTGATCACTGGAAAAATATCAATATGCAGTGACTCCTCAATATATGACAGGACGTACAGCATGTTTGCACAACTTCGTTGCTCATGACCAAGAAGAAGCAATGTGACAATCAATAACCTTGGTACAATGATTATTTTCACATTTCTCTTGTTCTTGTCAGATCACCTTCATCAACAATTATCTCCCACTTCAATGTTGCTTTGCTAGTTACGCAGCACCACAAGGATCATCATTAGCTGGCAAGTTCAGAACCTCTGGGTTTTCTAACACAGATCGGGGGAATACATATCTGGAAAAACAAAAGAGAAAATAAGATTAAAACAAACAACACTAAATCAAATGTGGCGGCATAATGTAGTATGGTACCTGGAATTTTCCGTATATACCAGGATTCAACCATTATGTTAATTTCTTCATTTTCTTTTTCATCATGAAGATCAAACAAAAATGCATTTGATTTTCCGAAGAAACAAGAACTGTACCTCTCTTTTTTGTCTGTTAGTGTTTCAAGCTATTGGTCGAATTCAATTGGATATATTTTCAGTGTTTTGGATTTGGATGGTCATTCATATACCTGACATTGGTAGGAAAAACACCAGCCCATACATGTTAGAAGAAAATAAGACCAGGCAATTTTAAATATCCTGAAAACACTTACCCAACAGAAAAGGGAATGTTTTTGAGTTGCTTTGCTTCACTAGGAAGACATACATGCAACTAATTGCCATTTCTACATATTAGATCAAGTTCATTACCTACCACTACCACTGTACTGCCGAAATGGAAGCCTACTTTACTATAACCAGTTACAAGCAAAAAAAATAATCTGCAGTTCTACCCAAGACTGCTGAAATTACTAAGTAACTATGTATATATGTACATATGTGTGTTTCTCCAGTACCATGTTCATACTCGGAAGATGTGAACATGCATCTCGAAATTTATCTTGTCAACAAGTTCAAAGACACATACATCGCCCTCCTTCACATGATTATCTGTAACGAATTCATTCCAGCCTAGAGATAGCTTCATAGTATTCCGTGATCGAGAAACGCGCCAAACTTTCCAGGTTCTCCCATCTGATACCCTAAGAGTGACCACCATCCGCACTCTTTTTTTCAGATATGAGGTCCCAAAAGCCTTAGGAATCACCTGCATGGAAAAGAAACTCAAGATGCGCCATTAAAATCTTAAAGATATTTAGCAGCTAACATAAATTACTAGTTGCGACTAATCTCTCAATAAATCTTTCGCCTATGTTAGTGATATTGGTTGACGGTTTTAAGCAGAAAGTGGTAAATATAACCTTTCGGCCGACTATAAAGTTTCGAAACTACTAATACGGAATTGGAGCAAGAGGATGTCAGTGACATAGGCAGCCGAAAATTGTAATATAACCAGTCCATAACATAATAGATATGCTTTCGGAACACAAAGCTTACCACGTAGCCTCCTTTTACATAAGAGGGTCGCATAAGGACTTTGTAGAACGGATCATCAGATGTAAAATCTTCAGCTGCCTCAAGTGCACTTTCTAGTAATTGGCTTGCCTGGAATGCCGTAGTATAAGATCTCTTATGAGCAAACTTACTTGAAAATGCTTTTCGTTTCCGGGATGCTTGGGGAAATTCATGTGTAGCTACAGTTTACAATCAAATTAAAACATAAGGCAAAAGCATCCATGTAATAAGGCCAGTAAATCAGAATTCAGTAATGAGAGTCTTACCAGGTTCAGCTTTCTGATTAACACGGCCTTCACTTGATGATGCAAACTCAACAAGGGTAGACATGGGAGGTTCGTCTTTGGTTTGAGTACCACTACCAGAATGTATGGAAACTATTTCTTGTGAGGCTCGGAAAATGTTAACATTCATCTCTACATTTATCCTATCAACCAGTTCAAAAACACATAAATCGCCTTCCTTCAAATGATTATCTGAAACGAATTTACGCCAACCCCGAGATAGCCTTCTATCATGTTGTGCTCGAGCAAGATACAAAACTTCCCAGGTCCTCCCATCTGAAACCCCAAGAGTGACTGCCATCTGCGTTGTAATTTTCAAATATCGTTTTGCAAAAACCATAGGTACCCTCTGCATGAAAGAGAAAATCAAGATGTGTCAGTTTTTTTTTTACATATACTTTCAGCTAACATAAGTTAATAGTTGGGAAGAGTTTCTCAACAAGTTATCCGCCTATGGTTGCAATCTTAGTTGATAGGTTTAGACAGAAATTGGCAAGATAACCTATCGGCAGACAGTACTGAGATATAACCTGTTAAGATACAACTAGTACAGTTTTTAAGCAAACTACCAATACTGTTGAAGTGTTGTCATTACAGCGTTACTAAGTGCAAGCGTCTGTGCATTTATGTCTGAAAGGCTTGGAAAATGTAAACATCGTCCCATAATTCATCCTATCAACTAGCTCAAAGATACAAGCACTGTCTTCCTTCAAAATATTATCTGAAACAAGTGTTGGACAGCCGGCCCTTGATAACATTCCAAAATCATGTTTTACATGCATGCTAGTGAATTTGGTTGTAGTTCAACTTAGAAAGGGGATAAAACGACCTAGTCGTAGGTAATAAACAATTCAGACAGTAAATTTCTCATACAGACCATTTTCATATACCCTGCTTCAAAGCTACCAATATCTTGACCAAAGAGCCAATCATTAACGGCATAATACAATAGATATGCTCTCGGAACATAAAGCTTACCACGTAGCCTCCTCTTACATAAGAGGGTCGCATAAGGACCTTGTAGAAGGGATTATCAGACGTAAACTTTTCAGCTGCTCTTTCTTGTAATCGGCTTGCCTGGAACGCCGTAATATAAGATCTCTTATGAGAAAACTTACTGGAAAATGCTTTTCGTTTCCAGGATGCTTGGGGAAATTCATGTGCAGCTACAGTTTACAATCAAATTAAAACATAAGGCAAAAGCATCCATGTAATAAGGCCAGTAAATCAGAATTCAGTAATGAGAGTCTTACCAGGTTCAGCTTCCTGACTAAGACGGCCTTCACTTGATGCAAACTCAACAAGAGTAGACATGGAAGGTTCACGTTTGGTTCTACTACCCGGATGTATTGAAATTATTTCTTGTGAGACTCGAAAAATATGGTGAACATTAATCCTATTAACTAGTTCAAATACACATACATCCCCCTCCTTCAAATGATTATCTGAGACGAATGTACCCAGCCCTGATAGGCTTCTCCTACCTTTCACTCGACAAAGGTATCGGGCTTCCCAAGTTCTCCCATCTGAAACCATAAGAGTGACCGCCAACCGCGTTCTGTTTTTCAAATATGAGGACCCAATAGTGTTAGGTATCCCCTGCATGTAAAAGAAATTCAAGATGCACCATTATAAAATTATACGTACTTCGCAGTTAAAATAAGTCAATAGTTGGGACTAATCTATCAATAACCCTTGCGCCTATGGTGTGATGTTGGTTGACAAGGAACAATTATATTTTACATGCTACTAACTTCGTTGATAGTTCAAGTTAGAAAGTGGTAAGACAACCTATTTGCATGTAATAAACGATATAGATAGTGATATTATGGAGAAACTCTGAATCCAGGCTACCAAGATCTTGACCTAAGAGCCAATCACTAAAGGCATAATAAAACAGACATGCTCCCGGAACAGAAAGTTTACCACGGTCCCTCTTTTTAAATAAGAGGATCGCATAGTGGCCTTGAAGAACGGATTATCAGATGTAAACTTTGCAGCTGCTTTAAGTGCACTTTCTTGTAATTGGCTTGCCTGGAATGCTGCAGTACAGGATCTTTTGGGCCTAGACTTACTGGAAAAGTCTCTTTGTAGTTGGCATGGTTGCGGCAACTCACACCTAGCTACATACATTTGTAATCAATTCAAACCAAGAGGCAACAAATCTATGCAACAAGCCAAGAAACTGAGAATTCAATTATGAGAGCCTTACCAGATTCAACCATCTGATTGTGATTATCTTCATTCCATGCAAACACACCAAGGGTAGACAAGGAAGGTTCACCGTTGCTTTGAGTACTACTATCCGAATGCACTGAAATTATTTCAACTTCAGCTGGATGAGCTGAAATCACTTCAACGTCGTCCGAATGAGTTGAAATCACTTCGCCTTCATGATTAGTACTTTCGAAATGAGATGGGTACTTTATCTCAGTAGCTTTCATGCCAAATATAAGAACTTGAAACTTCGAATTCCCGTCATATTTGAAAACCATTAGATGCCCAACACAAATGGAGTAAAACTCCATAAATTCTGGCCAACCATTATCAAAGAAAACTAAACCTTCAGCTTTCCTCATTCCTATATGCCAGATACCATTTGGAACCTCAATGATTGCATAGTCAGACTCAGACAGCTCTTTTCCAAACTTTCTGGCAAATTCTTTTGGAAGTTCCTGTCATGCACAAACTAATTTTACTTTCAAGGCAAAAAAAGAAAGAAAAAGAGAGAACATTTGGCTACAAATGATCATATGTAAAGAAAAAGAAAACTGATGTTAATCCTTACCAGCCGTTTGTCTCTGATGATGGATGAGTGGAATATCTTGAAAAAATGCATTGTTGAGATATGATACTTGCTTCTCTTAAAATCTTGCTATTGGCTCTGCAATGTAGAAAAGAAGACAGGAAATAAACAGAACAAGAAGAATGCACCATCTTTTTATGTGGCATTTCATTTTTATATTGATTTCCCTCTTGATTTGGACTGCAGTTGTTTCATAAAATGACACATGTTGCTGCATGCTGCAAGTGTAATCATTCATAAAGGGAACCTATGAGTTTATTTTTTAGGGGCCTAAGTTTGTTTGCTAATGCCTAGAACAAAAGCACTCTGACAAACTCAACAAACTTGACTGGTATTATGAAGAAAATCTGTGGACTTGAGGGGAAAACTAAGGGGTAAAAACACATTTCCTAGTCATAATTTTTTGAAACGAATTTCATATGGTAAGATGCCTGAAACCAAACCCAACTTTTGCTAAACAAAAACCATGACTGCTAATGAGAGGTACCAATTTACTTGGGAATGGTGTTAAAAATATTTTGTCTTATATGGACTTTGGTACTCCCCAAGTAAATTAGTACCCCTGTTAGCAATCCTGACAAAATCAAAAAGGAATTTGAAATTCACATTGTAGAGTGAACCACTTGCACTTTAACAAAGCTTCTAACTGTTGGGGAATCTGAAAACCATAATATTAAAAACAAAATAGAAGCAAGACAACCAAACAAAACCATAATATTAAAAACAAAATTCGTACATTGTGTCAATAGAGAGATGAAGTTATTTACACTCTTCTTCCATACCTGTTAAAATCTCAACAGCCATGGCTTAATCAGGAAAAGGTACATATACCCAACATATTTCATATGGAAAACTGACACACAGCAGTTGCTGTAATGGCATCACTGCATTCCTACATAAGACAACCAACATAGAGAGTTTGGGGATATTTCTTTTGTAGGTGAGGCCATTGCACAAAAATGAGATCAGCGATATGCAGCTTGTAAAGAAGAAGGCCGCTTAAAGATAACCTCTTGACCCTAGCGATACTCTCAACATAAAATATGGATGACCATCTAATCCCAAGAACCTGCAGCCAAAAGCCAAACAAGGTCAGGCGGCGTGGAACTCTCGTTTACTTAAAGTGAGATTGTTTATTTGCTCCTAAGACAAGTAAAACCAAAAATTGGAAAAATCAAAATGAATATAGAAAAACCATGAAAGTACTTTATCATGTTCGTGGTTTCATTTAAACAATATTCATCTTCACAAATCAGAATATAAAGCTCGATGAAGAATAAATTTGATTTGGTAGTCCCTCTTAGGATGAATTGTGTATTCTTGGTTCATTTTTGTGTTAATAAGAAATGAAAATATATTGATCGAGCAAAAAAAAAAAGAAGAAGAAAGTTGACCTTAAATAGGAATGCGATTACGCAGAGAGGATAACACGTCCCAGGGCCATTGCAGAGGATCTGAAAGTATAACCTCACTAAGTTGCATGAATCTGAAAACTGTAATGTGACTTCCATTGTTGCCGTAATAATTACAGACATTTAATTGGTTGCAAAGTTGAGATCATACCACATGAAGCAAAGCAATTAGTGTTGTCCCTATTGATGTCAAATATGATTGACCTACTTCTCGGCTTCGGTAAATTTGCATGAACTGAACTGTTACCTTTAGCTTGTCAGGTTCTGCCTGAGGGTAAAAACCGTTTCAAGAAAACAAATCGATACAAACAAGCTTCGGAAAAAGATAGAAACTCAAGTATTGTATGGAGAACACCGTCAATTTTCCATTAACAAAACATAAGGAAAAAGGAAAACAGAAAAAGAAGAAAATCACCAACCTGACCAACCATAGAGGCTTCCAGTACTTGAGCTTTCTGAAGACTCATATTATCAGTTGAAGCTGCAACGTAGACTCGCGGTGTAAACTTGTCCCATTGAAGCACATGGATGAGATTAATCATCTCAGCTGTGTGACCGCCTACATTAAGACCACACACAAAGAGATCATATTCAAGATGATGATAAGCGATGAGAAAAACAGAAGAAAGCAATTTTCCAGCAAAGACAAAACAAAAAAGATGATGGTAGAGTGATGAATTTACCTGAACCTAGAATGATTAGGGTGCTGACAGCTTTGGGAGGTATATTATGAAGAGGTTTCCTGCTTTGATGTATGATGAACAAAATACGAACAATGAAGATGATGAAAATGGTGATGAGGATGACAATAAGACTAGGCAACGTCATTAATGAGAAGCAACATCCATTTCCCTTGTCCATGATGAGACGTAACTGCCTCACCAATAATATCTGGAACCGGAGGTATGAGATTAATAATAAGTATAACTCAAGTTTAAAGAATTTCACAGGACACAAACACAGAGTCAACCACATTAACAAATAGAACACTAAAATAGAAGCTCAGATGAAAACAAAATGCCATTAGGTTGCCGCACGATCTCGAAGTAAAGGAAGCAACTCCAGAGATTAAGTTAGTAGTTCTGCTTAGAATCCCCTCCAAACTTGATGAGTTAGTTAGGTTTAATCATGAGCAAAGAGTGATGCAATTTACTGTGATTATCATGTATCTGCTTCACAAATTTGACGCTCATTCCTTCACCCAGGGAAAAGAAACAAAATAATATGCAGGAAACTTTTTAGCAGAAACATGCAACAAGATCACAGGAATGTAAGAAAATAAGAAAGACAAAATGAATTGGATAAAAAAAACATTAACCACAAATAAGGTTTTTACGAACTATCTATCTTTCTGGTGAAGGAAAGAAACAACTATCTTTCACTATAATTCCATTGTGAAGGAATCAGCTGTATCATCCACAAGAAAAAACAAACTATTAACTACAAACATCAACCTAATAAGATTACACTACCTACACTTTTGTTTAACTTCCCATGTCTTCACTAGACTCTATCTTCACCATTTATTAAGTAAGAACCCTACTGCTCATTAAACCCTATTCTTCGCAGACAAAATCTCAGCTCCTGCTGAAATTTTAAGAACTGATAAACACTCAACGAAATAATAAAGTAAACACACAAATAAAAAGGTTCTGAGAATATATGTTATCAGGTTAGAGAAGTACTACAATGAGTTCTCACTCCCAACTACTAGCATTAGAGTTCTTGGTGCATAATAACAATTAGAAGAGTGATAACATTATGAGACAACTCCATTGGTGTGTGTTGCACCAAGAGGAGAATAAAATCTATTTGGCTCAATGTTTCTAACTGTATAATGATAGAAAAAATCCATCAAAATGGATGGAAGAATTAGGACTTGATTTCGATACTTCCACATATAATTGCAGCTAAACTTCGTCACAAATCACACATTCAATGGTGGGAGTATGAGAATGAAACAAAAAGTTTACCTTATTCAATTATGGCGATGGCCCTTAAACGCAGAATTGCATATGCAAAGCAGTTGGCTCACATGTCCGCTGATGTGTTTCCAATTATCTAGCCCAGAATAGATGCAAGGTAGCAGCAATCCTGTCACAAGGTATCAGCTGAGCAAATTGAACTCACCAAACCCTAATTTGGAGAAACAAAAACAAAATTTTCGATATGTAAACCCTAAAATGTACCTTCATGAGCATTGGAGATGGTTTCAGATTGAATCTTGGAACCAACCCAAATTATCACAACAAGCTGACGAGAGAAAGAGAAATGGAGGATTTTGAGGATTATTATTACAGTTCTAGTGGGCAAGTCTATTCAGGGTCATTTTTGTCAATGAAAATATCAACAATTTATCTTGCTGATTTTTTTGTCAATGGAGGATTTTGGGGATTACATATCAACAATTTATCTTGCTGCTGGAGTGAAATTTGTATTGAAAAGTCCGGCGTCCACTGCCTAGGTCCGATTTGTAGGGATCAAATATGTGCATACTCATAATCGAATGGGCTGCCCATATTGACCACGGTACTTTTCTGGCAGGTTTCAAATGTTGTCATTTGCCAATCATATTGGTTCCTATAATAGGCACTGCACTGTAGGGTTTTGAATCTCGCAGCAAAATCATGGCTGCTGCGGGTGGGTGGGTTGTCAGCAGTAGAGCTAAACAACAGGTGAGAACTGTTTTTGTTATAACATATAGAATTAATAACACGAAGTGTTGAAGTAGAAATAGATTAGAAATAAGTTACATGTTTAAGGCTGCACAGGAATTGGACCGGAACCGGTGAACCGCACCAGAACTGGGAAAAAAGAACCGGAACTGGACCCAAACAGGTGTAGGAGGTACAGGAAACGGGAATGGAATATGAGAACCGGTGTAGACCGGGACAGGTACCGGTTCTTACCTTAATCCCGGCCACCCCGTCCCGGTAGTACCCAGTAATAACCTGAACCATAGATTATAAGATCATCATCAATCTTAACCGTCCACTAAGCATATATATTTCTAATTCTATTGACCTGCTCACAGTTTCACTCGATTCTTCTTAAGAAAAAATTCTTGACTTCTTCAGTCTTCTCCACAGAGAGCCACCATCACCACCACCACTCACCATTACAGCCTCCACCACCAGAATCACCACCACCATATTTTTCTTATTCTCTTGTTCTTTACGTTTAGGTACAACAACTATAGATGTAAATTAATTTAGGGTTCACAGTAAAATCACCACCACCTTTTTCCTCTAATCGTGGCGATTGATGTCTTAATAGTAAAATCAAGAGACAATATAGATTTAAGATGCATGAACATGATTTACATCTTAATGATAAATAACGAAGGTTAGTTATATATGTGTGATGTCAGATCTGTGAAATTAAAGCTGCGATTGGAATCACGCATTTACTTGCTTCGACTTTAGATCTTGGCCAAACATTTTATGCCATACGTACTCTCCTGCCATCTCTTTCTCAAAATCGAATTACAATTAATTTTTTTCTGATTTTTTTTTTTTTAATTTGAGGAACTGTACAGTTTCTCCTTTGATTTGTTTAACAGGGAGGATGAAAAAGGCGACCCCTTGATGGAGATGAAAAGGGGTCACTGGAGGTAAACTTAATTTGGGAAGAAGAAGGTGAGAAAGACTGAAAGAGAGAGGATCGGAGAAATTATGAAGAGATAATTTGTGTTTTTGTAATAGGATGGTTTGAGTAATCATTAATTTGTGTTTCTGTAATTGCTTATTAGGGAGGTGAAGAACATATCAGATCTGTAATTTTTCCTATTTTATAAATTAGCCTAATTTAGTTAGGATTTTTTTTTTATTGATAACTGGAATAGGTAAAACCCGGTACTGGTCTTGTGACGGACCGGTCTTACAAGTACAGGTACAACTCCAGGTACATGTACATGTACATGTACAAGTCCTCAAAATGAGGTACCGGTCAACTCCAGGTACAGGTACCGGGTTCATAAGAAACCCGGACCGTACCGTCCCATGTGCAGCCTTATACATGTTACATCGGTTTAAGCCTCTATATATATGAACATATATAGGCTATGAGGTAAACCCTGATTACATCTATATGGGCCGCACATACATGGGCACAAGGCCCTACAGTACTCCCCTTGTGCGGTCCAATATTAATGCTTCATATGTAATGCTTCAGACATAGCTCTTCAAATGTAGTTCTCTCCCTAATGACTTGTGCCCAAATCAATTGCCTCATTAAAACTTTGACAAGGAAAAACCCAGTAGGACAAAACCTTGGTACAACTCTTCACATGTAGTACTTCACATGTTGTCTCGTATTTTACATGTAGTTCATCACATGTGATACGATCTTCAAAGATCGCCGAGTCTAAGTTAATTGTCTCGTTAAAACTTCATCAGGCTAACCCAGAGGGACAAAACCTGAACTAAAGAAAAATAGTACAACATTAAGTAAACTTAGAACATAGTTGGATGCGTATATGTTGCCTCATTAAAACCTTGACAAGGAAAACCCAGTGGGATAAAACCTTGACGAAGGGAAAAGAGTACAACATGACAGATGCAAGTAAAGGTTATCAGTTGCAGATGATCACTTTGCTCCGTTGAAGTTGACTAGTTACTTCACAACTCCTAAGGCAGAAAATCCTCTTGGGAAAGATAATAGCCTTAGCTGGGAAATTACATTCCCGGTGTTTGTTGTTGTCTCATTAAAAACCTTGCCGAGTAACAAAACCTTGTGGGAAAAAGCAACCTCGTTGAAGGAAAATAGTTCAACACACCATTAGATGCTCACCTTGATGTCAGACAATTTTCATTAGTCTAATGCAGTCAAAAGGAGTTTATCACACTTTACTTTGGTGACTTGAATATTTATAAGACCCTGTTGTTGATTCTGGAAGTTACGTTGCTTAACAGACTATCGCGTTTCATTTCTTTGATTCAGATATTTTCAGTAATATCAACGCGATCTTTATGTCTTCAATGTTAAACATACTTGATGCTTTTAGTGTTGCCTCGCTAAAAACCTTGCCGAGTAACAAAACCCTTTGGGAAAAACTATTCTTGATCGAAGGGAAAAAGAGTACAACACAGCTTAAATTTCGAAATAAAATATGTCGACATCATATCCTTGGATCCTCCCCATGATGTCGGCATACCCCCCCTGATTACTTTCAGAGTTGTTCCAGACAGTTCCTTTAGTCATGTACTTTTCGAAACTGAATATCGGTAATGACTTAGAAAATAGTCTACCATATCTCCCCCTGATTACTTTCGGTGGACAAGATATTATTGTTCCTTCATAATCAACAACCTTTGGATTGCAGCTCCTTTAGAATTCCTTTTTTATGTCTTTGCAGAGATAAAACAAACTCATGACACTGGTTACTTTTAAGTATATGATTATGTTCATTACACCATTCCAATGACGTTGCGTTGGCGCTTAGCTATATCTGGATAATTAGTTTACTGAGGATGTAACATTTGGTCGAGTACATTATGCTAAGTACAACAATGCGTCTATTATACTTAAATAAGGAAAGTTCATCTCCAGATACAACTTCGTCATCTTCCTTTAGACTAATTGGTCATTTATGTACATTTGAAACTTGACTAATCATGGGAGGGCTAGCAGGATACATGTCTTTGTTAAATTTCCTGACAATGGACACATGCAAACTGGTGGAATAATATACCACAAGCTCGGTCTTCTAGTTCAGAACATAGATGAGATCGAGATTTTCCATGATTTTCATCTCAAATTCAAATTTTAAATAGCTTGTAAGATCTCTTATTCTATTAAGAGTACTTATCATGTCCATACCGTCGACATAGATAGTTATAATTCTGAATCAGGAACTTATTTAATACACATGGCATAAAACCTTACTTGTTTATCCTTTCCCAATCAAATACTCACTTAGACGGGTATACCACATCCGCCTGATTGCTTTAATCTATAAGTGAGCGTTTTATCCAACTGTAAATGCACTCTGTGGTTTAGAGTCACTTGATTTGGGCAACAAAAGGATATCAAGTCTTTTGTAAATATTTGCTATCTCTTGATTCTTTCAGAGATATGTAACAACCACATAAATATGCTGCATTTCAATTCCTTTTGAAATTACCAAGCTAACTAAGTAGCGGAACGCTATAACGTTCATTACAAGAGAACAATTCCAGGGCTTTGTGATAAACCTCGCGCCACAAGGAGAGTCTTTATACTTTAAGGCTGCTTTCTTCTCATTATGCTTTGTGACAAATTAATGATGTATGGCCAATATGATTTACACTTGGTTGGTTGCACTACCATAACAAATACCTGTATATTGTCAAAGAACCAAGTTCTACCTGGATTGTATATGCCAAATATGCTCTTCGTTGACATTAAGCAACAAAGAGCTTGGTTCGATGTCATCTTGATCTATTTCCTTAAGCAAGTGTATATGAAATTAATCATCAATATGCTCGCATGATCTTTCCATTGACTCGTGCGCATTCTCATAATCCACTTGGGATGTCATTGTTCTCTGGAATCATTAACTTCGGAGCGTCCTCCAGTTTGATTCATGGACATATTCTGAGACAATCTTATGAGATGATTTCTGATGATATAAATAAGTTGTGCCTTACTCACCTACTTCCTTTCTAGGTGAGGATTGATAAAACCAAGTGGTTTTTCCAACTTCCTTTATAGAGCCACGGCCTCAACCACACTTCCACTAATTGTAGTTGCAACACCTTATTCTATGGTGTATATCCCTTATTGAGGATTCGTAACCACGCAGGTAGGTTTGCAGTTGGTATGTGTGATCTCATCACTTTAGCGACATCAGTGTACATTCTGAAAATTGATTATTTTTTGTCACTTCACATTTACATTTGTGGGGTACAAGAATCAATATGAGACATAGTGGGAACACACCACGATAATTCTTGTCGTTCCCTTAGAAAATACTTTTTCTTATCTCCCCCTAACGACGGGAAGACTGTCTCATTAAACTGATAATCCGCAAATCTAGCGGTAAGAGATCTCCTACCAATTTTTTTAAAATGCGGATAATTGTTGGGAACTCCATTTCCAACATAACTAATTAACAGTTTTGGAGACCCATCATAGTACGATATGGAGTCGTAATGGCACATATGTAGTACAACAAAAAATACGTAAGAACACGAATGTCAGGATCAAATCCAGTTACCAACTGGTACACAGAAAAGGTTGACTAATATTGGGTTCTAAAACGAATTAAGTAAAGATGCGTGTAATATTGCATATCCCCAAAGCAATATAAGGTAGGCTGGTACGCATAACCTATTCCTTAGACATCATCTGTAACCTTTGATGATAGCCTTTGCGAGACCATGAGGTATAGGATGCTCTGCATCAGATCCTATTAAATATGCAATAACCATCAAGTCCTTTTGATGTGCACTAGCTAGTATTTACAAGGGGTGGTGACCCCTTACATGTATAATATGTGCTAGTATTTTTCCAAACGCAAAACTTCTTGGGAACTATAACTAGTTCAAAATGTCAAAACATCCACCAGAGTCATAAGTCACTTTAATGGTCCACATTTCGTATGGATATTTTTATAAATATCATCTTGTTTTCTTTGTAATATGGATTGTTTACCATTTGTATCTTAGGATGGTCTCAATCCTGTTTTACTGAAGACTTTGTAAAATGAGTGATATGCTTTCTTACTTAAGAGCATAATGGGAAGGGGGGTTGTGCATCTAGTACTTTAGAAAACATTTATTGAGAGATATGCCGTCACTTCGCATTCTGTCAATCTTTTTCCCGTTGTCTCGTTCACTCCAATAAAATGATATACGTATGAGTCCTTTCAAAACGATCATCATGTCACAACCAAAATGGGTTTATGGTTATGCCAAAGCTTGTATGAGTCAATACCCAATATTTCATTGTTGGGGTTAATATGGATTCAATAATTCAAATTTTAGTGATTTACATTTCACCAAATTGACTCATAAATTTCTTTAAGAATATGCTTCCTTCCACATTCATTAAAGGTTATAAAAGATGCAATCAATTACATTCTCATCACGGGTGAGTTTCCATATGATATCCACTTGCATGGGTTTCTTTGGAATTCAACAAGCTGTGATTAGCTCTCGATACATATAGAGATCTTGTGACTTTTAATCTTTAATTTGAGCAGTGCTTCGCTCGATGATCCAATCATCGTAGTCACACTATAAGGAACTAGTTCAACAACTAGTGTATATTCCTTGAGTTAGTAGGAGGGAAACCACTATCTGCTAGACATCGAGTCTTGATAGACTTAATACGTGGTGTATCCTTATTATGTAACAAAAGTGGGGTTCAACTCAAGTACTTTAGAGTGTTACGATTCATGTGGATGAAATGCACATGATGATCCTTATACCTCAAGTGCTTTACAGTATTTGTTTCTCGTGGAAATGATAATCAAATTTGGGTAAGTCTATTGGTAAGGAAAAGTTCTTCTTACCATTAAAGTTAATGTCTACAGTATGACCTTCCTCTAACATACATTGAGTTTGTGGTTCTTTAAAACTACCTACATAGATGGCAATTGGTTGCTGTTACGATACCCGCATTACATTACTTGTATTAATACCTATAACAAGGTTCATTTCCAACTCTTTCAATATTGGTATGATTTTGCATGTCTAACCCTCTTTTCTTTGAGGTTCTTTCCATATTTATCCTTGGCACAATTACCTCAAATTGAGAAATTTCTTTATACCAATGTAAACATTGTTGTTTAAGAGAATCTCACATGCCTTCCAACCACTTACATCTGGTTGAATAGCTTACTAAAGACCATGAATCTCTTGTTAACATACTTCAGCATCTACTGTTACTTTAATATAATGGATGAAGTTGAAAAGATAAAAATGGAAAGATTATTATGGCTCATGCCACCTTTTGTAAATCCCTTTTAGACACAAATGACTTCTGTATCATAGGCTCCTTACATCCAAAAGGTCAAATTCTAATCGAGTTGGTTTATTCAAAACCCGGTAAACGGTTTGGTCAAGGCCCAGTCCATTGGTTTGACTAGTTCATGGTTAACAAAATGCACATATATGGTCCATTATATATGAAGTACTAAGGCCCATTGATAATAAACTCCAAACAATTATCATAGAGGCACAAATATATTGTTAACCCTAAAATTGGAAATTTCATCATCCAACTTTTGTGATCATAAACCAATGGTAAACATATCCGATGATGATGAAAATTTTACAGAAAATTAATCCATATGTTTCTCTAAACATAACAAAATTTAAAAGTAATCCAACGTCTAGATAAAAAGATATACATGACGCCGTATGACTGTTCCAATTCACGTTTCTGTGGACATAGCTGGAAATATCACGTACTTTTGAATATTTCCCACGGTTGGATCTTTATGAAATTTTTACATAGTATCAAGAAAGACAATATGTAAAGCATAATAAAAATACAGCATAATCCAACGGTGGAAATTATTGGAAACTAAGTTTTATTACGCTGTTATAAACTAGGGTTTTTCTGAACGTAGACAGTTTCATCAAAATCCAATTTTGGAAATTGCATCATATTCCGATTTGATTGAAAAATTTTATAGAGTATGTAATACCTAATTGGGTTGAACATATTAAAATTTCATGAAAATCTATCGGTGAAATATCTATGTTTGATAGTCATACATTCGTGGAACCCTAATATATATACTATGAAAACGAAAAAAAAATTTGTTCAAAAGAAATACCTTGTAACGCATCCATGATGATAAATAAAATAAAATCAGAACCACGCAAATCTTCAAGAAATAATCCATGAGCAATCTTGAACGAAAAAAATAAATTTGCACAAGTTGGTAGAGTCGTGCTTGATAACGTGTTGAAGTAGAAATAGAATATGGAAGAACAAAAGACGGAGAACTCTTATTGATTAGAAATAAGTTACATGTAACATAGGTTTAAGCCTCTATATATAGGCTATGAGGTAAACCCTAATTACATCTATATGGTCCGCACATACATGGGCCCAAGGCCCTACAACACGAAGAAGTTTTTTCTTTTTTTGTTCGGCAAAAAAACGTTTATTGATAAAAAGAAGAAGAGAGGGCATAAACGACTTATACCACACTAGCCAATATAAAAGTCAAAGCAAACAAATACAAAACATGGAGAAGTTACCGACTGACGTAATCCTATATATACTATCTCGCTTACCTTATGAAACCATGATCAATTGCAAACTAGTTTGCAAACTCTGGCGAGATATATCAATCAGCATCAAGGTAGGTCTCCTTTTTCAGTTTGGGAAATCTGCTTTCAAACTCAGTTATGGAGGAGAGCAATACAACGACATTGATATGCATGGCCATTAATCTTACAAGATGTTAGAGCGCTGCTCGGTCGAACTTGCATGCGTTGCTATCTCAAGCATGTTTGTCAATGTTAGTGATCAAAACTATAAGTCTTGATTTCTAGCCTATTTAGATGTCTCGGACTAGGACATAGATTGTGTAGTTGAGCTTTAGACTTCATGGCGTTCATCATTTGAAGACGAAGAACTACTAAGGGGATCTTGTGGAACTTAATCAACAAAAGGTATGTGGAGACTGACGAATGCTTGGTGACCAAGAAAGGAAATCGAAACTCATCTATCACTTGGAAAGTCTATTTCTACTCTATCTCTTATATTGAGACATAAGTCGTATTACGTATAGTTTTCTATTAGTGGGAATTATATAATTGTCCCTCATTTTCATGGGTTTCACAAATACCCTTATGGGACAACAAAAATACCCCTCTCCAATTACGGGCCCATCAGGGTTCCATTAACGTTTTTTTTTCTTTCCACATTTAACCTTCCTCCTTTAATCTTCGAACATTCAGAGAACAGAGAAAACTAAATTAAAAACCTCCACCACCGTATCCATCGCTACCACCACCATCTCCGTCACCATCTCACAACCAACACCAATACCAGTGCCACCGCCATCACCACCACCATTACCACCTACCACTACTACGAATGGAGAATACAATGGAAAATCAATAAAAAAATCAATTTCAGATATGGAAAATATCTTAAAGCCATCGCCACCACCACTGCTATCCCATGTGATGACGGCTGGTGAAGAAGAGAGATCGATGGTTTTGCGCTTAGGATTCATGAAACGAAGAAAGAAAATTTCTCTCTCTCTCGTTATCATCTGTTGCTGCTTTGACGGAGAGGGTAGATACTCATCTGTCATGAATTGAAGAATGAGGGGATCTAAGATTCAAATTGAGGTGATGAAACAACGTTTGATTGATTCATGAAGAGCTGGATTTAGTTTCAATCGAGAAAATTCAGGGAAGAAAATGGGTTTGCTGCCATTGATTCACAGACGCGGAAGGAAGAATCGATGAGTCTGTGAGTACGAATGATGTTAGGGTTTTGTTTGAGTTTAATTTCACAGAGATGTTGTTCATGTTCTAAAACCAAGAAACAATTAGGTGAAGGAGAAATGGGAGAGATGATGAATTTGAGTTTTAATAGGAATTGAAGTTGGGTTTTGTTTGAATTAGGTTTGAGTTTTGTATTCGAATTGGAGATATTCAGAAAGTGATTTTAATGTTTCTGAAGCTGAATTAGGGTATGAAGGTTTGCTGCTGATGGAATGGTTTGCTGCTGATGAAATTGATGATGGAGATCGTGTTGGTTCTGGTTGGAATGATGAATTAAGATCAGTCATGAAGATAGTGGTGGTTCTGGTTGTCATGGTGTTGGTGGAGATTCTGTGTGCTGGTGGTGGTGGTGAGGTTGGAACGATAAGTTGGTGTATACTACTTCATCAACTGTTGAAGGTAATGACTGAATCTGTTTTGAATGGTGTACATTTAATTTAAACGTTATCATAGTTTTTGTGCTTATCATCCATTTTAAGAAACTATAATTGAATATTTTTGTGTCTGTTTTTGTTGGGGGTGGTGGTGGTGGATTTTTTCGTAGTAGTGAGGGTGGTGGTGGTGGTGATGACAACATTGGATGTGTATCAACTCATGTTGTTAATGCCTTTTTCAGCGGATCAACAACCGTTGTTGATCCCATTTATGGGATCAACTCCCGTTATTGACAACATTTTTTAAGGGATCAACTACTGACTCCTATTGTTTGATGTGGTGATGGATGATGTTATAGTGGAGATGATGGCAGTGGTGGTTGTGAAGGTGTTGGCGGTGGATTTTGTTGGGAGGGTGGAATCAACAATGGAGATTGACTTATTTTGCAACTATTTTGGCTTCAGGAGCAGATTTGGGAGCTACTACATTGGGGATTATGTATGTATCAGGTACTGATATCACCAACAAAGCATGATATTAATAATTTATGGGATCAACTCCTACTGTTGATACCATTTTATGGGATCAACTATTGTTGTTGATCCAATAAATGGGATCAACTCCTGTTGTTTACTCCATTTTTATGGGATCAACTACTGTTGTTGACAGCATTTCCTTGGATTAGTATAATTATGCTTGTAGTTTAAATTCTTTGATTTCTATAGATGTAAATTCTTTAAAATGTTGAATTTGTGGTGCAATGGTAGCATGACTGATTCCACGTCAGATGATGCGTGTTCGACTCATGCCAAATTCACTCATTCGTATATGTCATTTTGTATCAAACTTTGGTTGTTGTAGGACATAGATGGTTGTTCCAGAGGTTATATTTTGGAAGATATTAGCTTGGTTGAATAAGGTTTTTCATCTAACGGTGAATATTGAATGCTTTGTTACCAAGGTAACTTGGATTGCAAACCCTGATTTGAAAACTATATAAAGGAGAACTCTAGCAACTGGGAAACCTAATCCCCACACCTCCTGTGTGTTACTAGTTGCATCAACTAGAGTCGATTCTCCTTTAACCTACCTTAGGTTTCTATCGAGACCCTGTAGGTTAATGACTTCAAAGATTTCATTGGGATTGTGAAGCCAGACCCAACTATTTTCCTTGTAGTTGCGTGTTCTGAACTTGCCCGATTCTATCATTTGAGTACTATCTTCTCTAAGATTTGCTTGAGATTTAATCTCTGATAGGCAAGATAAAAATTAATCACAAACACCTTCATCTCATCGTTTGTGATTCCACAATATCTAGTTTCGCCATCATACGATTTAGATTATTGTGTGGTGATTGATAATACTACGCTGTTCTTCGGGAATATAAGTTCGGTTTATCAATTGGTTCATGTTCACCTTAATTTATCAAAAGACGGAACTTAATCTCTTGGGTATTTCTGTGGTAGAAAGATTTATTCATTATATAGACTTTTCTGTGTGAGACAGATTTGTTTATCAAGTCTTCGACTTTGGGTCGTAGCAACTCTTAGTTTGGGGTGAGATCAGCTAAGGGAATCAAGTGCGTAGTATCCTGCTGGGATCAGAGACGTAAGGAACGCAACTATACCGTGAATAAGTGTGAGATTGATTAGGGTTCAACTACAGTCCATTCCGAAGTTCATTGGTAATAGGCTAGTGTCTGTAGCGGCTTAATACAGTGTGGTGTTCAAAGCTGGACTAGGTCCCGTGGTTTTTCTGCATTTGCGGTTTTCCTCGTTAACAAAATTCTGGTGTCTGTGTTATTTCTTTTCCGCATTATATTTTGTTATATAATTAAAATATCACAGGTTGTGCGTTGTATCGATCAATTAGGAAATCCAAACTTTCGTTGTTGATTGAAATTGATTGATCCTTGAACATTGGTCTTCGGTACCGTTAAAGTTACTTCTCTTATATTCAATCGGGCTCGGAAATTTCTATTTGCGGATTGCAGATTGAATTGAGAGATAGAGATATAAACTCTTGTATATACTTTTCTCTATAATGAGTCTTATTGTCTAGTTGATTCTCTAGAAAGTATATTGGAGTAAGTCACCTCAGATTGCAAAACGAATTGTTGGGTGTGGTTATTGTACCCCCGCATTTTCAATTGGTATCAGAGCATGCAAACACGTTTAAGACCTTATAAGTATGTGTTTGTAGCGATCTGATTATGGACGAGTCTATCTCTGATAACGTACCAGTTCAGAAATTACCTGATGTTTTTCAAAGATTAAATTCACCTGGGAGAACTGTCACATCTAGGTCAATATCTAAACATCCTCGTGATGTAGAAATTGTTGATATCTGGGAAACACACCTAGAAAAACAGTTGGATGAACTTTCTGACGAAGGCGACTCAGATATTGATAGAGATGTTGATGAGGAAATATCAGAGTATGTTAAGCTGTTGAAACCAGTGGGAAAGTTGGCGACTTATTCTGTCACTCCCTTTCTAACCCATCTATGTCGAGAAAATAAGAAATTGAGAAGATGTTACGCAGGTGTTTATGTTTCGAATCGTTCTAACAAATCGATCCTCAAGTATTCTTAGGAAAACCTACGTATAAAGTCACTTGAATGTGATAATCTTTATCAAAAGTATTTTTTGTTGGAAGAGAAACTTGCAGAATCTGAAACAAGGATCAACTCCCAGCAAACAAGTTTTTATGACAGAGAAAGTGCTTGTCTCGTTCGAGAAAAACGCATTGAGGCTGATTTAGTTACTGCTCTTGATAAAATCAAGATGTTGGAAGATGACTTGAAAAAGTTCAATACTAGTTCAAGAAAATTAACCACTATGCTAGGAGCAAGTAAAAATCATCGTGATACACGAGGATTGGGCTATAAGGGAATATATGCTCCAAGTACTAGCAAAGAGGTAAAATTTGTCAAGGCTAGTGATTCCTCTCAACAAAAGGTTTCCACTGATGGTAAAAGTGAAATACCTTCACCGGAAGTTAAGGTTCAAAAGAGCAAAGTATATCAACCTCCAAAGTCAGCTCACATGGATCGAGGTAAGAACATTCCTTATGTTTGCCACTATTGCGGAAATAAAGGTCACCTGGAAAGGAGATGTTTTTTCCGTATAAGGAATGAGAAACTTCATGATGTTCTTGTTTGGGTATCACAATAAGTTGTGAAACCAATATCATATGTTAAGACTAATCCCCTTAACGTTACAGGTTGTAACTGTCCAACCTTTAGGAAAAGGAATCAGTGCTGTGATAAACCTAGATTTGCCTATAAACGTCATACGAATCCTTTTTACAATCGTAATGGTTATCAAAAGGATAACTTCGCAAAGACGAAGACAAGATCCAATGCTCCCAGTTGGAGAAAGACTAACTTGCAAAAGAATAGTCAATCTGATTCTCTTCCGAGAATTCTAGAAGAGAATAATGGGAAGAATGTTCCGATTGTTCCTAAACGCACTCAGGAGTGGATACCAAAGAAAGTCAATGATGTTTTGAGTGTGAAAAGGAATGATCTCCTAGAAAATTCCATGACTATGGAGAAGGAAGTATCCATGATGTTGGAACTTAAAAAGTTCTTTGGGAAGATGGATTTGGATGTGAAAGGTTTTAAAAGTTATCTCTTTCATGATAATCCAAAAGTAACTTGTGGTGAGCAAGACATTGCTCAACTCAACACAATTTGAATGTGTTGTTAGTGCATCCTCACCAAGGAATGCCCTGCTATGTATACGGTGAGGGAAGCACGAGAATTGGGGCGCACATAATACGTTTGGTAAGGCTGTAGAATTCGATTGGATTCTTCTAAAAAGGTATGTCTATAGACTTGAGCAAGATTTGTGTTTTCATTTGCTTAGAGTACTTATAATGATCCATGTACCTTGCTTATAATTCATTTCTACCTAACTTGATATGTGTTTAAGGTTCTTAAATGTTTAGGTTTGAAAATAGTAGTTCGAGATGTTTGGACTTCATGGTACACATACCAGGTATGCATACCTCATTCTTTTTGCATTCTCTTCTTCTTTGAATTCTATTGAAAATGGAGATGAGAATTCCTGAATTTGGAAGAGTTAAGATTGGTATTTGTCCCGACTCTTGTTTTTTAGTGTTTTGCTCCATTTCATCGCTCTTGTTCCACTTCTCTTGGACTTGGGCACTTAGATTCTTGGAATAATTCTCTTCTAAACTCATTTGTATCTTTTACAAGAATGTTGTTGGTGAATCACAAAGAAGGAAGTTCAAGAATGGGCAGTAGTACACTATGGGATTCTTGAATGTTCATAATCATCTTTTGTGAACTATAGTGCATGGTTGATAATGACTTTGTATGTGCTTCTTTGTTAAGAAAATATTTTTATACGCCTTTGGTAGCTATTCTTGGTGTAAATCCGTGCAAAAAAGATTGATTCTACCCTCTAAGGACAAATCATCTTGTATGTGCATTACGAGTTTTTCTTGATGTCTAGGAAACTTCTTATGAGAATTTATTTCTTGTGTTTTCAGAAGGAATACTAGGGTTTTGAATAGCCATTATTGTGAGTACACATAGCTGTTTCCAACGTTTTCATCTTTCATGTTTTTAGATTTATTTATTTAAATTCTAAGTTGTTTGGAAGATGATTTTTTGCAATTTTAATCTTTATTATTTTATATATTGCAAATTGTTATGGGATATGTTGTTTACGTCCGTGAACCTGTGACTGTCCCATACTTGTTCAAAAAGTTATCTCTATTATATGTCAGTATGAAAGTATTGATAAAAGATAGAATGAACTTTTGCTAACAAAAGTTAAGCTTTTTATGTCATTATGCAAATATTGATGGAAGAAAGGATGCACTTTTGTTTACAAGGATTAAGTCTGTTATATGTCATTGTGCAAATAGTGATGAAAAATAGAATGAATCCTTGTTTATTCCGCAGTATTTGGTCTATCTCCGATCCACATTTTTGTGCATATACTGTGTTGCTCCGTAAGTTCTCTTATGTTGAGCATGGCCAATTGAATTGATCACTTTTGTGGCTAATTTAATTGTGATCTTTGGATACAAATTCATGTTCTCATGTGATTCGATTATGTCCAAAGAAATCCTTTTTTTCTTGTAAAATCAAGGTCGCCTTTGTTGTTCTTTCGGGAATGACATTTTATGGGGGAGAGTTCTTTTTGAATTTGTGCTTTATTGCCAAATCTTTATGGGGAGTGTGGCTGTGGAATATTATTGGGGTTATCTTGTATTTTTATAAACTCCTTGATGAATACATTTAGCTTCGGATTTATGATTGCATCTAAATAAGTTGGTATGTTATTCTCTTTTGGTCATGAAGTATCTCTATGAAAATTCATGAGGATCCCACTAGTTTTCGTACCTTTGCCAATTTATATTGACAAAAAGGGGGAGAATTAATGTGTAGTTTCATACTACAAATACATATGGTTTACGGATCATTATGTAAGGGGGAGTGGTTTTCATGTTGAGATGAAGTATTGAATAAGGGGGAGTGATACATATCACCATAGTATTGTTGTCAAAGTTGTGATACAATTGAACTTTGATACTGTGTAATGATACTATGACACTGTATAACAATGATTGAGAGCATTTTTTTTCTCATTGTTATCGCTACGGATCTTCAACAACTATGATGCTGAGTTGAACACGTTTAAAATCATGGAGTACTTGGAAGTGACGAAGATTTCGAGTCGTGTTGAAGATGCTAAGGAGATCAAGCATTTGGATGAGAAGCTACAAAGTATTATTTATTTTGTAATCCATATGTATTGATAGTTTTTTCACTAAAATTGACAAAGGGGGAGATTGTTAGAGCACTGCTCGGTCGAACTCGTATGCGTTGCTATCTCAAGCATGTTTGTCAATGTTAGTGATCAAAACCATAAGTCTTGATTTCTAGCCTATTTATAGATGTCTCGGACGACGACATAGATTGTGTAGTTGAGCTTTAGACTTCACAACGTTCATCATTTGAAGACGAAGAACTACTAAGGGGAGCTTGTGGAACTTCATCAACAAAAGGTATGTGGAGACTGAAACTCATCTATCACTTGGAAAGTCTATTTCTACTCTATCTCCTATATTGAGACATAAGTCGTATTACGTATAGTTTTCTATTATACACATTTGAGATTTCGAGCTGAGTTTATCTCGCTTACATATTTCTCGAAATATGTGTTGGCAAGCTTTCGCTTCGACCAAGTTAATCTTATATTCTTGACGAATGTAAGAATATGACCAGGTGAAAATTGCTGAGTAACATCTTACATGGTTTGTGTGATATAATCATTTGGTGTAGACTTGGAATGTTTCGTTATGATTATTTCAATATCTTGAAAATTGCTTTGATGCTAATAGTGTGTGAAAATGGCTATTGTCATCCTCTAAGAAAGTTTCAATGATTGAAATAAAGAGTTTAGAATCAAGTAACCATGTTTTGATATAAACATAGTGTGTTCTTACATTTGTGTGTAAGTCCAAAATCGGGAACCTGAAGTATGCGTACCCGTACTCGTACTGGCGGTTGTTGGATGTCTGGGCAAGTATGCGTACCCGTACGCATACTGGCGGAAGTCTCGCGTCCGTGAATTTCTACTGGAGTTTGGAAGTGTGAATTGGTATGCGCACCCGTACGCGTACTGGCGTAACCAAACTCGGTCAAGCTACTTAAGTATGCGTACCCGTTTGCATACTTGAGTTTGTTACTTTATAAAATCGGTTGTACATGAACTTAAACATTTATTAATTAAGGAATGCAATCTTTGCAAACCGTGGCTATAATGTTCATGAATTGATTCGAGTGAATCAAATCGATTTTTCTTCAATTGTGTCCTTGTATACTTCCATGAGAATATAGCAATTGGACGGCTCTTTAACTAGTTTCATTTGAGTTATTTGAACTAGTTATGGTTAAGATTAATAAGGTTGATATGAGAGTAATCATATGGCTAACTTCGGTTAACTATTGTTGAGCCAACATGGTGTACACGTTTGGGTACGGTTACATAAACCTAAATGAGGGTACATTTCATTTGTGTGTAAACAAGCTATGTTCGATCTAACGGTTGAAAGATATTAGCTTGGTTGAATAAGGTTTTTCATCTTACGGTGAATATTGAATGCTTTGTTACCAAGGTAACTTGGATTGCAAACCCTGATTTGAAAACTATATAAAGGAGAACTCTAGTAACTGGGAGACCTAATCCCCACACCTCCTGTGTGTTACTAGTTGCATCAACTAGAGTGGATTCTCCTTTAACCTTAGGTTTCTATCGAGACCCTATAGGTTAACGACTTCAAAGACTTCATTGGGATTGTGAAGCCAGACCCAACTATTTTCTTTGTAGTTGCGTGTTCTGATCTTTCCTGATTCTATCGTTTGAGTACTATCTTCTCTAAGATTTTCTCGAGATTTAATCTCCGATAGGAAAGATAAAAAGTAATCACAAACACCTTCGCCTCATCGTTTGTGATTCCACAATATCTAGTTTCGCCATCATACGATTTAGATTATTGTGCGGTGATTGATAATACTAGGCTGTTTTTTGGGAATATAAGTTCGGTTTATCAATTGGTTCCTGTTCACCTTGATTTATCAAAAGACAGAACAAAAACCCTTGGGTATTTCTATGGGAGACAGATTTATTCATTCTACAGACTTTTCTGTGTGGACAGATTTGTATATCAAGTCTTCGACTTTGGGTCGTAGCAACTCTTAGTTGTGGGTGAGATCAACTAAGGGAATCAAGTGCATAGTATCCTGTTGGTATCAGAGACGTAAAGAATACAACTGTACCTTGAATAAGTGTGAGATTGATTAGGGTTAAACTACAGTCCAGTCCGAAGTTCATTGTTAGTAGGCTAGTGTCTGTAGCGGCTTAATACAACGTGGTGTTCAAAGCTGGACTAGGTCCCGGGGTTTTTCTGTATTTGCGGTTTCCCTCGTCAACAAAATTATGGTGTCTGTGTTATTTCTTTTCCGCATTATATTTTGTTATATAATTGAAATATCACAGGTTGTGCGTTGTATCGATCAATTAGGAAATCCAACCTTTGGTTGTTGATTGAAATTGATTGATCCTTGAACATTGGTCTTTGGTACCGTTCAAGTTACTTCTCTTATATTCAATCGGGCTCGCAAATTTCTATTTGCTGATTCCAGATTGAATTGAGAGATAGAGATATAAACTATTGTATATACTTTTCTCTAGAATGAGGCTGACTGTCTAGTTGATTCTCTAGAAAGTATATTGGAGTAAGTCCTCTCAGATTACCAAACGAATTGTTGGGTGTGGTTGTTGTACCCCCGCATTTTCACGAGACATTTGTGGAAATCGCTAAGAATCGGTCTACCGATATCGAGCTAGGTCCCTCGTCTTACGTGGTTGGTTCATGTAATGGGGTTGTTTGTTTTTCGATGAAGTGCAAGTCTATTATTGCGTATGATCCCATCTACATCTGTAATCCCATCACTAAGGAGTATGTATATCTTCCGACATTCAACTAGGACGAAGCACCTAATGATTAGGGTTTAATTATTTTAATTTCGGATTTGGTTATCATCATTCGATAGATGTGTATAAAGTTATCAGAATCCTCTTCAATTTTAGGAATATGTACGGGCAAGTTCAAGTATACACTTTGGGTAGTGGTCATGGTTTGAGAGATCTAGGAAGAATTCATCACCTTTTAGGTTCATATCCGGGTGTTTCTGCAAATGGAGTTGTTCATTGGTTATCTGAGTGGTAGAAAAAGAAAATTATGGCTTTCGACATAGCAGATGAGGAGTTCCGATTAATCCCATTACCACAGATTTCGCATGATGAAGATAGTATGAGAAAAATTTCTCTAAAATTGTTGGGAGGGCATTTGTGTTTTGTTCGTATAGATGTAGGAAAAGCAGATAAACTTATTCAAGTATGGGTGTTAGAGAAGAAGAAAAAATTAAGCAGTTATAAAGGAAAGAGCATGAGTCCAACAACTTGTGGAATTGGACGAAGAAATTTAGTATAACATCCCCTAAGCATATGGAATATATGCCATTTGCAGTTACCAAAAGCAATCAGGTTCTAATGACGAATGGTGAAAGTGTCTTTTGTTATGACTCGAAAAATACATTACTAAGAGAACCGTGGGATGATAATCCAAGGAGAAATATTCAAGTGATCCCTCACGTGAATAGCCTTGTTTCACTCGGAGCATTAGGAGAAAAATCAAAGAGAAGAAGATATTTTTGTATATGCATGAATGCATGCGTACTCTCTCCATCCCATTTTTGTTTCTCAAGAATATTATTATTTTGGTAGTCCCAATTTTTTAATTGGTACTCCTATTTTATACTTCTATCCCATCTCTTAGACTCTATTTCTATGAAATCAAATTTGTTCAAATACTTAGCTAACTTATCTGCAAGAAATTTACATTTTCTTTTGATATAATGATAAGAGGAAGAAGCAAAAAAAATTGTTGATATCTAAAGCTTTAAGAACAAAATATTTACTTCTCCAATTTATAGCAAAATGTCTTCCCTTCATCCCGTTAATCATACTGAAATTTTCATTTAGAAATCTCATGTTATCTAGCCCACTATCTTTTGCCCATCTTGTGGCAGCTCTGCATGCTCTTGACTCGGCTTCTTATGAGTTAGAACAACTGCATGTGCCCACTGAAAAATCATAGATTAAACCATTATTGCTGAACAATATCATAGCAAAGGCATACTTTTTAGTATCCTTCTTGAAAGAAGTATCAATTATAATGAATTTATCTTATTATTAACACTATTATTTGAAAATTTACAACCGGGATGCAGGCATTCATAAGCTGTTTTATTCTTTTGTTTTCCTTTGTTTAAATTGTCACTGTTCAAGGTGTCACCTTTTAAATAAAAGGTAAGCTCATTTTGTATAATTTTTATTAGCTCAGTAGGGTTAGGTTTAATCATATCAAAGACCACTTTGCACCTGTACTTCCATATAAACCAGAGAATATGGGCATAAGTATTTATGTTATCTCTGTCTTTTAACCAGTTCAAACCCATGTTTTAAATTCTAGATTAGCTCTCCTATAAAACACATAAGCAAGGTACATACCTCTCCGAATAGCTTCAGAGAAAGGACAATCTAAAAACAAATGGTTTACACTTTCCCTAACAACATTATTACATAAAGAGCATTGAATATCTATGGGAATATATCTACCCAACCTCTCTTTTACTGGAAGACATTCAATTTCCAAATCTCACACCATTCTACTTTATTTTCTAAATGGTTTCTATTGCACAAATAGTTATAAGAAGATTTACCAGAGATTTCCCCATCTGAAGTACCTATCCATCTTAAACAATCTTCATTTTAATATTAGTTGGTTCAATCATTTTGATTAGCTTTATTAATGATATATGTAGATCAAACTCTGTATTAAGGTTTGCTTAATTCAATGAAATGTTATGTTTATTAAAAAAAAAGATTAAAGCAAAGATTTTGGAGTAATAAATTTATGAAACGACTATATGATAAAAACATTTTAATTAAACCAAAAGATACATAATAATATTCTGAATTGTGTCAATATCAAACATATTATCTAAAATATTCCAATTTCCTTGCTGGTTGATTAACTCTGAAACCTTTTGGTTAGATATAGAGATGGAACTGTTTTTAGGTTTTGGGTAATCACTACCTGACAACCATTTATCAGTCCAAATGTGAACATTTTCACAATTTCCTATCTCCCAGCTCTGATTTTCTTTTATGATTTCTAATCCCTTACAAATACTAGTCCAAGCCCAAGATTTAACAGATTTTTTCTTATATTTTAGGGGTCAGTTTTAGGAAAATATTTACATCTGAGAACTATGCTCCACCATTTATCTGGATTTTTCATTAGCCTCCAAGCTAACCTAGTTATAAGAGCTAGATTAAATTTATGCGGATTTTTGATCCCCAGACCCCCACTAGCTTTACTAGTATACAAAGAATCCCAAGCTTTTATGTAAATCCCTCTATTGTTTTTACTTCTTTTTTTCCACCAGAAATCCCTAAGAGCATCTACTCTATCTAAGGTTTTCTTTGGGAGGGAAAACATATCATCTGGAATATCGGCATAGCACTAGTGACAGATTTAATAAGAGTTGTTATACCAGCTTGTGAGAGAAATTTTGCTTTTCATCCTTGAACTCTACTGTAAACTCTATCAACAATGTTTTGGTAGTTTAAAGATTTCGTCCTATTGAAGAACAAGGGTGTACCTAATAGGTATCAGTCTTTGTAATTATATTAACTTTAAGAATCCCAGCTAACAATTTGCAATCTTTATTTTAGACCTTCTTACTAAAGTAAATCCATGACTTCTGATAGTTGATAAGTTGTCCTGAAGAAAATTATGAGCTTGAGTAATGCTAGATGCTGAGAAAAGGAAGGAATTGTAAGGGTTCTCAAGCTCGTTGACGCTATTTGACCGGTGAAAAGATGATTTAGCCGCTAATTACCCAATTACTATAAACATACTAGGAACAATTATAAAGGTTACCTTGATTAGTTGTGACTAGTTTCCAACACTTTCATGATAATCATCATTACCACCATGCATGAACACCATTAACTTCATGAAGAACTTGTATTCCCTTTTATATTTCTCTATAGCTATTTTCCATAAAAGGTCTTTCTCTCCAACTCTTTTCATGTAACTCTATAGGAAATCCAAATCATCATCTCTCTTCTTCTTGCTCATTATCATCATCAACATGGCTTCAAACTCTCTTTTCCTACTCTCTCATATTCATAAAACTCTAATATTTTTCTCTAATAGCCATAAAAAACACCACCACCACCTTGAGTTCACATGCTTCAACTCTCCCAACTCCAAACTACAACAGCTCATACTTCTCTTATACACCAGCTCCTACTTAAGATAATTAGAACCATTAGTTATGAACCATTGATAAAATTAGAACCATTAGTTATTTCACTTAACCCATAACTGAGAACTTGTATGATATTATGTTATGAACCTTATATGAGCCTATTAGATAAATTCTTAGAGTGCTTGTATGATTAACAATTAATCCATATTAACAACGACCGCTTCAAACGATGAACCAGTGGATTCTGGATTTCAAGGTAGGCATGGCTTGTCATCAAATCAGGTGGAAACTCTGTAACCTTCTTGTAATCATTAAGTTTATTTCAAATGCGAGCATGATGTATCTTTATTTCTTATGAGCATATTTGTGTGTAATTGATTGGGTATGTTATGTAATATGCATTTTTGGATTCTCCAAATGTTATATCTATTTTTGTCTATTTTAGCCCATATGAGGCAATATCGTTATATAGGGGCTTCGGCTCTCAATATTGCTTTTACACAATTTCTTGTGAGAATCCGTTCGTTTGCATATTATGCTTGATTTCAAAACCTTCAGGACTTATGATGGTGGTTTCCTGAATCATGGTTTGTATGGGCACTCTGTGTGGATGGGTTATCATTCGAGTCTAGAGTTATTCTACTGTCATCTTCTCCAATGAGTTTGGCGAAGTCAGAGTGACATATTTTTGGTTTGTTCTAGCATCACTTTTGTAGATCATCCGGTGGTGGTCTTTTACGGATATTGTTATTATGGTACGCAATATCTGAGGAGGTGGAATTAGAATAACCTTTCTTTCATGAATGTTATATTACGATGCTTGTTGATTGCTGAGTGAATAATTTTGATGTGTGTTTGTGTGATTTCCCCGCGAGGAGTGACTGTGGTCTCCGCACAGCTCCTTGTTAAGTCTTATTCAGCACGGTAAGTGTAAATATTATATAGAGGTATTTGGGGAAATCACTCTTATGCATGTTATGCACGATGACATATTTAATTATTATTCTTTAGAACTGTGAAGCGTATTAGTGATTACTTGAAAATTATATGTTTCCATTGGGCACCCCTTTGGGATGATGTGCTCACTCGTTCCCACTTCAGTTTCAGTAATCAGAAGCAATTGTGCGCGTGAAGATATCCATTTTCGTAGCTTAAAGCTTTTAGCGATGTTAGAGATGTTGTGAATCTTTTATATAGATGTATTCTATATTTATTCTGTAAAACAACACATTAATATATTCATATCACTCGAGAGATTTGTCATTTGTATAATATCATAGGGTTTGGGTTTTGTTATTAACACTTTATGTAATTATGATTCTTAGAATCGACAAACTAGGATTGATGCTTCAATTAGGTTGTGATCATATTAGCTAAGCAGGTGATTAGGTTGGGGCGTTACAGGAATCATCGGAAAAAAAGAAGAAGATGACAAACAGGCGGGGATTTTTTTTTTACCTTAATGCCACTTATACTACCTAGGTTTTCAGCATATAATAAAATCCTAGACAAAGCTTCCATACAAATAATAAAGATGGATGGTGGTAAAGGATCACCATGTCTAATCCCCATAGTAGGGTAGAAGGTCTCAACTGGAATACCATTAACTAAAACCGCATATGAAACAAAGGAGATACAAGCATATAAAAGATCACAAAATTCATTAGAAAATCCTAGGCTACTAAAAATCTTAATAATGAAATTCCATCATAACCTATCAAAAGCTTTAGATAGATCTAATTTAATAGCCATATAACCATTTTTCTTTTTAGTAGTTTTCATGGTATGAAGAATTTCATGTGCTACTATGATATTATTCGTTATTTGTATTTTTTGCACAAGGCAAATTGATTCTGACAAATGAGTTTATCCAAAACCGGTTTAATTATGTTAGCCAAGATCTTCGCTACTATTTTGTATAAAGCATTACTGAGACTAATGGGTCTAAAGTCATTATGAGTTTTTGGAGTTTTATTTTTAGGAATTAAGGATGTGTAAGTATGATTTATTTTTTGATTGAAATTTTTTTCTCTGAAAACCTTTTGGACCTAATTAGTAATATCATCTTTAAGATCATCCCAATGGTTCTGATAGAAACCTGTGGGAAAACCATCTGGACTAGGTCCCCCCAGGAGTTCATGTTGAACAAAGCATCTTTAGTTTCTTCTTCTTTAGGAATTTTACTTAGATTATGGTTATCATTTAGATCAATGTTTGGTTTGATTATATTACTGAAGATATGATCAATCTCTTTATCATTTGTATGAGATAAGTTTCTAAAATGTTTAGAGGTTAATTTGTTTAAACTTTCTTGACCTTCAATCCACAGACCTCTATCATCTCTTAGAACATAACTGTTTATTATCTTTCTTTCAGAAGCATTTTGATGAAATAATATAATATTATGATCATTTTCTTTTATCAATTTGTCTTTAACATGTCGCCCCAAATAAATATTTTTAATAGTTAGCATACCAAGAATTAAGTATTATATCCAATTATTTGTATCTGAATTATATGATTTTTGGTTTTTGTTTCTATTTTATTAAGCACATTGGATTTTTTTTAAAAAATGTTGCCAAATTATTTTTTATTCCAAATTCTAAGGTCTGACTCTTAGTTTTTTAAGATATTATTTATGTCGAAATCATTATTCGTACTATTTTCTAAAGAGTTATTGATTAGGTTTATGTAAGATTTATATTCTTTCCAACACCTCATGTATCTATATGGTCTGTTCCCTTTTTCTAATTTTCGTAAAGTTTCTAACATTATATAACATGGTCAGACATAACCCTAGTAAGATGTTTTGTATAAGATATAGAAAACATTTTAAGCCATTTATGGAGTTCTATCGATTCTTTCCTAAATATTATAATTTCCTACTCATTTATTGGTCCAAGTAAATGGAAGTCCTGTAAAATTTAAGTCAGCCAGACCTAGTTTTTGAATGCAACCGTAGAAATAAGCTAGACTGCTAGGGAAAGTATCATTTCCTCCTTCTTTCTCGTCTCTATGTAAAATGAAATTCATATCTCATAGCAAATCTCAAGGGAAATTCAAATCATTAAAACCTGTAATGAAATCCCACTGCCTAATTCTCATATTATTGTCTAAAGCACCGTAAACAAAGAAAATATTGAAACTCGTATTATCTTTTATAACATGAAAATTAAATACATTATCCGTAAAAGAAATAAGTTTGGCAGATACTTCCTGATACCAAGCAATTGCAAATCCCTCCTGAAAAAGCGGGGGTCTAACAACCACACCTAATATTTCGTTTAGGCAATCTGTATGGACTAACTCCAATATATTTCCAAGAGAATCAACTAGACAGTCAGACTCAATCAAGGAAAATACATCCAAGAGTTATATCTATGTTTCTCAATGTAATCAGCAAATCAAACAAATAGAAATCCGCGAGCCTGATTATTATGAGAAACAACTTGAAAGATACCAAAGACCAATGTTCAAGTGTCAATCAATTTATATCAACAACCAAAGGTTGGATTATCTAATTGGTTGAACTACGCACAACCCGTGATATTTCAATTATATAGAAAATATAATGCGGAAAAGAAATAACACAGACACCAAAAGTTTTGTTTACGAGGAAACCGCAAATGAAGAAAAATCCCGAGACCTAGTCCAGATTTGAACACCACACTGTATTAAGTCGCTACAGACTCTAGCCTACTACAATTTCACTTCGGACTTGAATGTAGTATATCCCTAACCAATCTCACACTGATTAAGGTATAATCGCGTTCCTTACGCCTCTGAATCCCAACAAGACTCTACGTACTTGATTCCCTTAGCTGATCTCACCCACAACTAAGATTTGCTACGACCCAAAGTCGAGGACTTGATAAACAAATCTGTCTCACACAGAAAAGTCTATTGAATAGATAAATATGTCTCCCACAGAAATACCTACAAGTTTTTGTTTCTTCTTTTGATAAATCAAGGTGAACAGGAACCAATTGATACACCGGTCTTATATTCTCGAAGAACAGCCTAGTAATATCAATCACCTTACAATAACTTAAATATATGGTAGTAGAACAATTTATTGCGGAATCACAAAGAATGAGATGGAGAGCTTTGTGATTACTGTTTATATCTTACATATCGGAGATAAATCTCGAGCAAATATTAGAGAAGATAGTACTCAATATGATAGAACAAAGTAAGATCAGAACACACAACTATAGAGAAAATAGTTGGGTCTGGCTTCAGAATCCCAATGAAGTCTTTAAGTCGTTAACCTATAATGGTTTTAGGAAAAACCTAGGTTAAAGGAGAATCGACTCTAGTCGCAACTAGTATCACACAGGAGGTTTGGGGATTAGGTTTCCCAGTTGCTAGAGTTCTCCCTTATATAGTCTTCAAATCAGGGTTTGATAACTTTGGAACAAAGCAATCAATATTCACAGTTAGATGAAACCTGATTTAAGATTCAAGCTAATATCTTTCAACCATTAGATTGACTTAGCTTGTTACACACAAATAAAATATACCTTCATTTAGATATGGGTAACCGTACCTAAACGTGTATATTGAGTTTTCTCATAACAGTTAACCGAAGTTAGCCATATGAACACTTTTCTCTTAACCTTGTTCATCTTAACACTTCTAGATCAATTGATAATCAAATGGATCTAATTGTGTTACTCATAGAGTTGTTCAATTGTTTATATTCTCATAGAAGTATACAAGACACAATTGAAGCAAAATCGGTTTGATTCAAAAGAATCAGTTCATGAAAATTTTAGCCACGGTTTGCAAAGATTGCATTTCTTAATTAATAATGTATTTGTTCATGAGTATGAAATCATACTTAACCGATTTAAGAACTTGAACCACTTAAGTTTGCGAACGGGTACGCAAACTTAAGTTCCGGACATTGGTCACAAGCCGACAGTTTGCAAACGGGTACGCAAACTTTAGCTCTGGACCAAACTCAGCTGAAACCGTTTGCGAACGGGTACGCAAACTTGGTTCCCGGACTTCAACAGTTAAATCAGTTTGTGATAAGCACGTAAGTGTGACGTATTTTCACCCATAACTACATTATCTAGGACTCATTTTATTTCAAATAGAGTTGTTTTAAGTCTTTTCTAGGGAATAAGCTCTTGCGACAAAATTGGCTCGAAAAGTGGTGTTTTATACCCCATGATAGAGTACTAAAGGCACCCCAGAAATGCACCGGAAGCACACACAAAAATGTGTCGGAGGAACCCCGGAAAAATTACTATCTACGCCCAAAAATTACTATTTACACCCCATAAGACAAGTGCTAAAGGGACACCCGTGCAGGATTAGGGGGAGGACATGTTCTTCTCAAATTCAAAAAAATATTTTTGGCGGGAAAATTTTCCCTTTCACTGGCAGAATTTCAATCGGATGTTTGGATGTGATTTAGTGAGATTCAATCCCTGAAACTTAGTTGGTATACGTGATATGACTATAGAAAGCTAGTATGGGTGATTTTATCGATCAAATTTGGCTGGATAACTTGTTTTAATCCAAACAGGGAGTTGGAGGAAAAACATGAGCTTGCACGAGTTGTGAGAAATTTAAACGTGTACTGCACGTGTAAAATGAAAAATCAATGATAAAAATGAAAAAAAAATATACCCGAGTAAAAGAAGATTATTTGTAGTTAATGGAGGAGATTCAATGTCGCAATGATGTATAAATAGGCTTCTAGGATCACAGAGAAGGGGTGTCGGGAGTTTGGGGGGCTGAGAAGGCTTGAGGAGGCGAGAATCGGAGGTTTACAGGCTCTGCTGCTGCGGAACTAAAGAACACGAAGAACATAAGACGCCCAAAAACAGTCGTAACTGCTACAATGTATGCGACCGTTCCAGGACAGTCTTATATGCTACAGTAACAACAGCACTTTACAATTATCGTTCTCTGTAACAAAGGTCCGTAACAAATACAATTGTTAAAAACCCGATTTTCACCATTTTTCCTCCTTTTTATCAATTATAAAACACTTTTGAGCATTAATAAAGATGAATTTTGAGCCTGTTTTCACCATGAAGAGCTAAACCCCAACACTGGGACGACGGAGGAGGTCGAACTTCATACATGGGTAAATTTATTTTATTATTTTTTATGACTTTTGCACTAAAATTAATTGAAATATGATTCGTTTTAAATTGGTTGTCATTTGATTAGATGGGTCATGCTTAGCTTAGGTGATTTGATGTCCCATGCTTAACATTTACAATCAATGTTTTGAGAATCTACCTTGGCAAAAAATAGAGTCCATGTTTATAATTCTTGAGCTAAAATTGTTGAGAATAAATAAGTGAACCTTATGTTATGAAGATTGGCTAAATCCTTAGTCCCAGTACCTCTCGCCCATTGTGAATAGTCTTTGTATATATTTATTTAGTATTTTTAAAAACTTTAATCTCTACAAATCCGAGTGAACGACAACCTCATTTCTTACCACTATCTAAAATTCGATCAATTTTTGGCGCCGTTGCCGGGGATTTGTTTTTAGATTTAGAGTTTTTATATTTTTATTCTTTTGTTCTTTTTTACGTTTCTTGGGTATATGTCTTTTTGTTGCAGGTTTTGAATCAAAGAGGAATTGGAGACGAAAGACCTGGGGGATTAAAAGCTAGATAAAGCGAAAAGAACGGAGAAAAGACGAAGATATTTTTTTTTAATTAATTAGATTTTATTTTTAGAAACTGTAAATAGGGCTTTATTTTTGTATTTTATTTTTATTTTTGGAACATTAAACATTGGACTTTAATTATTTTTAAACCCTACGGAAGGGTACATTTTTTTAAAATAAATATAAACTGTTTGCAAGGAAGGACGACGATTACGATATCGTCTCGGCCCTTCGGGTTCGTACACTGACACAGGAGTCAGTGGCCCGAGTCGACTACAACCGTTTCATCGCCCGTCTGGTACGGGAGGTAAGCTTCTAAACACCCATGAATCCCCTGTCAGCGGGTTTACTGTCTTCCTTAAGGTGCATATATGTTGAGGTTTTAAATACGGACTTTAATTTCCTAGTAAAGGGCAAGGCCAGGCCATACAAGATAAGGGTTCAGATTTCATCACCGTTCTCTTCTTGCCCGCCTTAGGAACACATAACCTACGCGAACCCAAGATTAAAATACTGATTAGAACGAGACCGATAGGGTAACGAGCTTGTAGGAAAGTCATTCAAAGGGAAGTATTGGGTATCTTATTAGCTTAACTCAAAAGTTCAGGAAGATTTCTGTGAGTCGACTAGAGTCGCCCTAACGGGAAACGTTGCCAAAGAGGTGGGGGTATCAAAGCTCCTCTGAGCTTCCTCTACTTCTCTTCGACTCACTTTATTCGGATCGATCTAGAGAGGTTTGCTAAAACGATACCTAGTTGCCTTTTGGAGGAATAAAAGCTGGTCTAGAAACAATCTAAGGGACCCATCATGCTTGTTGTTTGCTAGATTTTATAGGTTTGATTTGGTCAAGTCAGCCTTGCTTGTGATTGTGTAGAATTCCCTTGCAATTAAGAATGTCGAACTGGTATGATAGAAGCCAATACAATGAGTATCGACCTGAATTTGATTATGGACATCATCATTTTTATGACCATGGTGGGAATAGTAGTTGGGAACGCCAATCTTTTAAAGGTTATGGTTCATCCCATGGTGATCCCAAGTACTATCCACACACGAATTGGTCTTACGAGAATAATTCTAATAATTCCTCTTTACTAGAGTCGACACGTAAGTTAGCCTAGACAACACGTAAGTTTGCAGAAATGAATAACTTAGTTATGGACGCGAATGCAACAAGTGAACTTTCTTTACCTTCTTTCCTAGATTATGTCAGGAAATCATGTGAGTCGGCCCAGAAGCTTTTGTTAGAGACCCAGAAAAGAACTTCTCTAAAAGATCTAATTATTCAAAATAGTGTTTCCGATTTTACTCTTGATATCAATGGTGAATATTTGCCTAATTTAGAGGACGAGGTTAGAATAAAAGACACTAATTATTTAGATAAGGTTCAATCATCTTCGTACTATTATGATGATGAGGATAGTAATAATGAAGAATATGAAATATGTAGAACTATTAATCCAATTGAGATTTGTAATGATTATATTATTTCAAGTTCAAATCCAAATAATTTTTATGATTATTCACCTATTCAAAAGGACGAGGATTTGATTAGGGATACCACCATTTTAGACGATGTAGTTTTTCCTTTTGGTTACGAAGCCGATAGTGGTTTAGAGGAACGGGTTTATTCTGAAAATGTTGTTTTAGAGTCTAGCGACTTAGAAACAATAGTCTTAGACGAATAAGATAGACCCGTAGAAATGAGTAAAGATGCACTACCTGATAATAACTTAGAAGAATCAATTGACCATTTCCAAGAATCTGATGATCTAGAAATTAGGGAGATTATGATTAGTCTATCTAGAGACACTGAAAACTCTAAGTTTGGGGGTGATTATCACTTTCCTAGTGCCTTACCTTTAACTCTCAGAAAGTCCCCTCACTTAGGACTTGATATCTGTGCCTCAACCATTTTACAAGATTACCTTCATACTCGTTTTCCCGAACCTAATGATGTCCAGGAAGAAGTTCAGTCGTTAGAAACCCATCCTCTGGTTGATGTGGTTTTCCCAGGCTATGATACCCAGATTGACTTTGTTTTCCCACCAAATAGTTTTCTTCCAACTGTGGGAACGTTTATATTTCAAATGTGTCGAATATTAAGTTATGAGACTAAGCCTAAGTACTTTAGGTTAATAGAATCGACACATTTACTTAAGAATGACCACTACTCTCATTGTGGTCAATTATGTAAGTCAAATCTGATTGACTTAGAAGATCCTCAGTTATTTAGGTTATTATTGTGTGCTTTTAAGTTCCTATTTGAGTTTTTCCAGACTTTAGGACCTAATAATTCGGATCCCACCTATAAAGAAAGACAGCCAATGCAAATATTTTATTTAGACCCTTTCATAGAACCTGAACCTGAACCACAATTAGATTTAGATATCTTAATCAGGAAACTAAATAAAGGCATGCTAGTCTTGTTCATTTTCTTGGTTTATTGCAGTTTCCTTTGGTCAGCTCTATTTGGTTTTGAAGACCCACAGTTGTTCCGACTGTTATTTTATGATTCGAGTGACTAATCCTTTCCTAGTCTGGCTGAAGACTTTAAACTTAGCACTTATTGGGAGGTAACCCATGCTTATGCGTCGACTACGATAATATCCTTCCTCACTTCCTTTAAGTAGTAACAGTTTCTCCTTGTTCATGTTTTTAATTTCATCTTTATAACATTGAGGACAATGTTAGATTTAAGTGTGGGGGAGTGATTAACTTTTTGTTTATTTTTGTAGGAGTTTCCTTATCATATTATGACCAGCTGTTGAGCGGGTCTACCTTAGGAATTTACTTTTATGACCAGCTGTTGAGCGGGTCTACCTTAGGAATTTACTTTTATGATCAGCTGTTGAGCGGGTCTACCTTAGGAATTTACTTTTATGATCAGCTGTTGAGCGGGTCATCAATTATTATTTTTTTGATATGACCAGCTGTGGAGCGGGTCTATTATTTTTGTTTTCTTATGACCAGCTGTTGAGCGGGTCTTTCTCTATGTTACACAAATGACCAGCTGTTGAGCGGGTCTATTCTTTTGATTCACATGACAAGCTGTTGAGCGGGTCTCTCTTGGTGTTACGCAAATGACAAGCTGTTGAGTGGGTCTTGAGGTTTTGCTCGAGGACTAGCAAAATGTAAGTGTGGGGGAATTTGATAAGCACGTAAGTGTGACGCATTTTCACCCATAACTACATTATCCAGGACTCATTTTATTTCTAATAGAGTTGTTTTAAGTCTTTTCTAGGGAATAAGCTCTTGCGGCAAAATTGGCTCGAAAAGTGGTGTTTTATACCCCAGGATAGAGTACTAAAGGCACCCCAGAAATGCACCGAAAGCACCCCAAAAATGTGTCGGAGGAACCCCGGAAAAATTACTATCTACGCCAAAAATTACTATTTGCACCCCATAAGACAAGTGCTAAAGGGACACCCGTGCAGGATTAGGGGGAGGACATGTTCTTCTCAAATTCAAAAAAATATTTTTGGCGGGAAAATTTTCCCTTTCACTGGCAGAATTTCAATCGGATGTTTAGACGTGATTTAGTGAGATTCAATCCCTGAAACTTAGTGGGTAGACGTGATATGACTATAGAAAGCTAGTATGGGTGATTTTATCGATCAAATTTGGCTGGATAACTTGTTTTAATCCAAACAGGGAGTTGGAGGAAAAACATGAGCTTGCACGAGTTGTGAGAAATTTAAACGTGTACTGCACGTGTTTGGAAGACTTTATAGATATCCTGGAGCGTGAAGAAGGTATAGAAGGAAAGAAATACAGCTGCAGATGCGTGAAAATAAAAATCAATGATAAAAATGAAAAAAAATATACCCGGGTAAAAGAAGATTATTTGTAGTTAATGGAGGAGATTCAATGTCGCAATGATGTATAAATAGGCTTCTAGGATCACAGAGAAGGGGTTTCGGGAGTTTGGGGGGCTGAGAAGGATTGAGGAGGCAGGAATCAGAGGTTTACAGGCTCTGCTGCTGCTGTTTCTGCTTCTGCGGAACTGAAGAACACGAAGAACATAAGACGCCCAAAAACAGTCGTAACTGCTACAGTGTATGCGACTGTTCCAGGACAGTCTTATATGCTACAGTAACAACAACACTTTACAATTATCGTTCTCTGTAACAAAGGTTTGTAACAAATATAATTGTTACAAACCCGATTTTCACCATTTTTTCTCCTTTTCATCAATTATAAAACACTTTTGAGCATTAATAAAGATGAATTTTGAGCGTGTTTTCACCATGAAGAGCTAAACCCCAACACTGGGACGACGGAGGAGGTCGAACTTCATACATGGGTAAATTTATTTTATTATTTTTTATGACTTTTGCACTAAAATTAATTGAAATATGATTTGATTAAATTGGTTGTCATTTGATTAGATGGGTCATGCTTAGCTTAGGTGATTTGATATCCCATGCTTAACATTTACAATCAATGTTTTGAGAATCTACCTTGGCAAAAAATAGAGTCCATGTTTATATTTCTTGAGATAAAATTGTTGAGAATAAATAAGTGAACCTTATGTTATGAAGATTGGCTAAATCCTTAGTCCCAGTACCTCTCGCCCATTGTTAATAGTCTTTGTATATATTTATTTAGTATTTTTAAAAACTTTAATCTCTACAAATCCGAGTGAACGACAACCTCATTTCTTACCACTATCTAAAATTCGATCAGTTTGCGAACGGGTATGCAAACTTAAGTACCCTAACTTAAACAATTGAATAAGTTTGTGAACGGGTATGCAAACTTCCGTTCCTGAATTCCGACAAAACAGTTCATACACTAAGTATACAAACCGTAATGTATCCAGACATGGGTTTTAGCTCTTAACTCCCATTTTAATCATTGAAACATTCTTAGAAGACGGGAATAGATGTCTCACACAAACTATTAGCTTCAAAGCAATTTTCAAGTGACCGAATGATCAATACGAAACATTCCGAGTCTACATCAAATGACTGTCTCACACAAATCATGTAAGATGTTACCAAGTGATTTTCACATGATCATCTTTTGACTTTCGTCAAGAATAATGATGAACGTGGTTAAAGCAAAAATCTTTCCAACACATATTTCGAGAAAGATATAAGCGAGTTAAACTCAGCTCAAAATATCAAATATGTATAAAGTATAGTCTATATAGCTATACGACTTTTGTCTCAATAATAGATAGAATAGAAATAGACTTCTGAGTGATAGATGAGTTCAAGTCTCCACATACCTTTTGTTGATGAAGTTCTATAAGCTCCCCTTAGTAGTTCTTCGTCTTCAATCGATGAACGGCGTGAGTCTAAAGCTCAAGTACACATGCTATCCTAATCCGAGACATAGCTATAAGTAGACTAGAAATCAAGACTTATAGTTTTGACAACTAAACTTGACAAACAAGCTTGAGATAACAACACTTGCGAGTTCGACCGAGCAGTGCTCTAACACCCCCGATTTTCCTATTGAGGGGATAAAGAACGAGTCTTTCACTTGCATTTTGTTTAAATTTTTTTTGACTTGCATTTTAACTTTTGTTTCTGATAAGAAGACCATATATGGTATATCAGTTTTAATAAGATGGTTTAGATGTTCTTATTTTGAAACATCTCTAATGCCCTGAAGATTCCAGGATAACACCTTAAAATTGTATCGAAATGCTTTATCTTCCATAACCATACAAGAGAATAACATTTTATTATAAAGGGGAAAGAAATTCATGGTACACTTAAAAAACATGCACAGATAAATAATATACGGAAACAAATATTGTTGTAAAAGATCAGTTTCGAAAACACGAAAATCATATAGAGTTATTTTAAAAATTCAAACCAGGAGCATGATTAAAATTGTGAGGTTATTATAATCATATTGAATTTTTCATGTTATTGCAGAGGGTATAATTAAGATTGTAATTACTAAAGCTGTAGTTTTTCCCATGAGTTGCCTCAATAGATAAGGATTGATCCATTGGGAGAGAGTTGTCAGCTCTAACTTCAGTATTGTCCATCTCATGGTTAGCTTTGTTACACTTTTCAGCTTCTATAATACTCCAGAAAATATTATTTTCTTCATCATCACAAGCAATGTGCTCAATTTATATATTACTCGGATCATTTTTCTTAGACAGTTTCACCAAAGCCTGACCAACCCCATCCGAGAGAACCCCTTCAGCCATATCCATCATAATTGATTTTTTTTCCTCATTAACAACTATCCATTAATTTCTCCCTCCTTCTTTATCATTATCTCCAGACTCATTGATAACTATACTGCTCCTTCTTCCCATAACAACATACTGGCTAACAATCTGAACCAATATGCTTATTTTTTCTTCTGCTTCATTTCTTTGGAATTTTCATTGCTTTCAACTATCATTGGGGATTTTCCATTCAACACTTTTCTCTTTTCTTCGTCTGACAGACTACTTATATCTCCAGAGGTAACTCTTCCATCACCAATGACTCCAACATTACTACTTCTTCTAATTCTTCTTCTATCACCAATAACACCAATATTACCACCTCATCTATTTCCAGTGACTCCCTCCAGAGCAGTATTATTATTTCCTATGTTTATTTCAGTTGAATTTGATTTCTGAGAGATGTTTCCTATAATCTCTTGTTCTTCTCCATTATATCTATCAACTTCAGTCTCTATCCAACTTCTCTTGATGCCTCTAGTATGATAATCTACCTTATCAATCTCATTATCATAAATTTGAAAACTTGCAGCAGTTGTTGCCATAATTTCAATCCTTTTATTTCCTTGGGATGATTGAACTTGTGTCTCTGCATTCTCTCTATCTTCATTGTAAACAAACACTTTAGGAAAGTTTTTCTTGTATGCTATAATTCTAGGCATACACTTCTCATCTTAGTATTCTTCATCTACATGCTAGTATGTCCTGCAAGTTCCATGAGGAATTTCCATAAAGAAAATCCTTAGCTTGATTATTTCTCTATCAGTTCCATCCAGTATTATAACTTTAACTTGGTGAACTAGAGATTTAGTTAAGTCTACAATAACATGCGTTTGGTATTCTCCTTGAGCATTTAGATAGCCAATCAAAGTGAGAACTCTTCCAACCTTATCTTACACCTGCTTTGCAACATAACCTTTTTCTACTAGATCACTTCTAAACTCAAATCTGATCCAGTAATCTTGAGATGTGAAATCTATATCTTCAATCTTTGAGTCACTACTCTACATGTGCATGGTAAAAAGTTTACCATGAAGTCTATTAGGAATTGTATGTATAGCAGCAGTAAAATCACTAGCATTTGATAATCCGAAAATAAAAACCTTCGGATCAACAGTCTTCCTTATAATAAGTCTTGCAATTGGTGACTATGCTATATTCAGACCAAACGCCATTTCTCCTATCTTGAGACCTCTTGGATTATCACCTTTTTTAATTTCTTCAAAATTTGTAACTATCACTATAGATATCTTCCTGTTTCCTATTAAGATTGCAGCGTTTCGAAGAAATTCAACATAGTATCTGAAAAACCTAGTGTTGATGGTGGTTTTTAGTATAGGGCGAAAACTGTAAAAGTCTATCTACCTGACCCGGCATCAGAAGTAGTAGACCTTGATATGTCTATATTCCGTAAGGAATTTGAAAAATATATCAAAATCTGATGAGTGCCTATGTCTCTCTTCATATTATATTGAAACTCAAGCTCCTAGATGAATTGTTCACTAATATAGAGCCTAATGAGTATTTAAGCTCCTAGCTGCATTACTCACTAATGCCGGAGCCTGCTGAGTATCTATTCTATGCCATGTTCCCCAGCCGAACTATTGATGTTGACATGACATGATAATTAATGTTCGCTCGCAGCAGAGTAGCATGAATTTACCGAAGTGTCAGGATTAAGATATGCATGGAAGTACTCAATTAGAGACACGCAAAGTTATGTTGTCCTCTGAAATATAATTAGTGATTTTGTATGAACGCGCAAAATTCACCAGAAATTGATTGATTTTGTGTCAGCCCACAAAATTCAATCTTTCTAACCTAATTTTACTAATTTACAAAAAATTAGGTCTATTTTGCGGCCTACGCAATATCTCGAACCATATTGGTCGAGACCAAACCTAGCGAAGCTAGGAAATTAATCCGCCATGGACTAGTAGGAGCAAAATCCTACCAAAAGTAGAAACACAAGAAATAAAAAGGAACTGCAGCAAGTAAAAGCAGCAGTAAAGGAAGGTGTGTCCACGCCACTTGGCCGACCGATCTGCTCCAGCAGGCACCACCCGTGGCCAATCGGCCACGCCCCATGTTGCTGCTTGCCGGCCCCCCTTTCCCATCGACCAATCAGATCGCTTTAAATGCGCAACATGCACTTTCAATTAAAAGTGAAAGTTGGTTGGTCCACACACTTAATTCCTTAAGGAATTGGACATAGGCTGCTCACGTCAGTCTCAAAACGATCACAGCCGCACGTTTTGGCCGGCTAATTTATCAAGCTTGGCCGCTCCCTGACACGACCGGACAAGCGTCATCAGGAATATTGGTGGGCCCACTAATACTTCGGCCAATCAGAATCCTCCCAACTCACCAACAGAGCCACTAACCGATTGCCCAAAGTTAGTTGGCCGCGCGACTTACAAAACCCTAATTTATGCTAGCAGTAGTATATTGCTGCCGCAAAACGATCTCGGCCGTCCAGCTTTGATGTCGTTTTATAGTTGTAGTGGTAAAAAGGTTCGTTGCTCGAACTTGTGAAGGATTTTCGAAAATTAAATAGAGTTGTTTTAACAATAATAAGAAAATACCGAGACTCTGGATTCCACCATTGACCAATTAAGTGATAAACTCTAAACAATATTCATGCAATATTTTTCTTTAAAGTGATTCTAGTATTTGCCTTTAATAGATTTTTGAAGTAATAATTGTAAGCACGAAGCATGAAACATCAAAAGTATTAAAACCAAGCATGTCCCATCAAAACACTTCACAACTACTCAATAAAAACCAATTTTTCTTTTAAGTTCTATGCAAATAATCATGTAAAATAATTGCAATAAATAATTAAAATAGAACTATACCACTTTTCATGGAACAATGGCTTCCTCCGTCGCCTCGGCTAAGGGGTTTAGCTCCTCATATTAACCACTTGCTCAAAATACATATTTGGTGTTCAAAAGTTGATTAAAGAGTGAAAAGTGCTAAGCAGCGGATTCTGTAGTTGCTGAAGGTCTAAAATAGAAGTCCGAATTGTTGCTGAAAGGCTTCGGTGACTGCAGGAAGATGCGACCGTAACCCGTTATCACTGAAAATAAGTCTGCCTCTGCGACTAACTCTGAAGGTCTAATGTTCTTCGTGTTCTTCTTCTTTGCAGCAGCAGAAAAGTTTCTGTATCGACTCCAGTTGATTGTTTTACGCTTCTCTAAGGCTCTAAACTTTCCCCTAAACTTTGTTGCTTCTCAATATGACTCGAATAAACCTATATATATCCACCAAACCCCAAAATTACTCGAGTTAATCCAAATCTTTTCGTTTTTTCTTCACCGCACGTTACAGCCATTTGATCTTCTTTTTACGCGTCAACTTGGTTTCCAAACTCTCTTAAACTCTCCCAGGACTGAATAAGGACTCCATACACTCCTATCTTGCCGTAAACTCTTCACAAATTCTTTTGTAAACCGAAAATAACTCAAATTGTGAATTCTCCCTGTTTTGCTCCAACACGGATTTCTATCCCTGTTTAATCGATTCTACAGCCCATACCATACTTGTTTATCCTTAACAGGGTTAATCCAACGAAAATCAGCCATTGAATCACCTTAAAAATCATCCAAAATTCGATCAACCAATCTGCCAGTAAAGAAAAATATTTCCCGCCAAAAATTTATTTTCAAATGATGAAGATGGGTGCTAGAGATGAATTTGGGCTACACATAGCCATGGGTGCCCCTTATCCGCTGCTGGAGTCCGTATAACACTTGTCCCTTGGGATGCATTTAGACAACTTTTCGAGCCGATTTTCCCAAAAATGTTTATTCCCCAAAAATACCTACAAAGGGATAAAATACCAACATTAGTACAAAAATGGGTACTAACAATATACACAATAGAGATGAAAATAGACACATAAATGCGTCTATCAAGCTTTGCCAGCCGAATTGGCCGTCCTATATTCAATTCCGATCGACGGACAAGGCGTGGATACGCTCACTAGCGGATCGACTGTAGCGCTGGTCGGTCGAATGGTCCACAGCATGCCGCCAACACCAAAAATCGTTGGCCCAAAATGGGTTGGCCACACGGCTTTTAAAACCTAAATTGAATCAATGGTAGCCATTAACTGCCGCAAGTCATCTCGAACGCTCAACTTCGCTAGTCAAATCGGCCGACCTAACTCCTATTTTAGGCGTCCAACAAGATGTGGGCATGCTCACGCCACCCCCTTCTATAAGCTGTAATCGTCCAAGCCGCAGTTTGCCTATATGGCCCCAAAACGGTCGCCCGAAAGTGGCTAGTCGCGCTGCATTTAGTAATTTTAATAAATTCAACAATATCCATTAACTGCCGCAAATCATCTCGTCCGTCCAACTTTGCTAGCCGAATTGACCGGTCTAGATCTAATTTTAGGCGACCAATAAGATGTCGCCGTGATCGTCAGTCATCACTTTCCTATAAGGACCGACCGACCTGCCTTTGGCACACGCGAATGGCTCCTGGAAGCTTCCCAAAAATGTCCGGTCACCCTCCTTTTAAGACATTAAGCTACGCGACTAACTTCAACGAGCTTTACATAACGATGCTTCACGAGCATCGATTATTTTTGAGATGTTTGCTTAAAAGCGATGCTTTATACGCATTGGTTACAAACGATGTTTTGTTAATTTCAATTTCACAAATAAATTAATTATTTGCCTAAAAGCATTACATGCTATTTGTTGCGGCAAGTCACATGATTTGACTTGTAACATATGACCGCCCGCCGCCTGGCTTGAGCGTGATTGGTCAAAATAACTAGGTCTTACAAACAAGACCCACTCAGCAACCTGCTGCATATTTTCCACGAAAATACCTGAGACATCAAACATGTCACAAACTGGGGGATGTTCATCAGGGTATTGGTCCGGCGGTTTACAGCGTGCGGCGTGCAACACGGCCATTATGAGAAAGTGTCAGGAAAGGCGGAAAGTTAGTGGCAGCAGAGAAGTAGTGGGTGTAAACTGACTCGTCTTCCCTCATAGTAAGACGTGGTTTTCAACATTTTCACACGATCCCACTTCTCCATCACTCCACTACACCCACTTCCTATAAGATCAAGATGCGTTCAACTATGACTTATATAAATAGGTTTTCAACCTATTTCAACCAACAACGGTCATCAACACAAGTATCCAGAAAAACACAAAAGAACTCATAATTTACATTCCGCAAGCGAGTTCCACATTCTGATACAAGTCTTAAAACAACCAAACTTTCAGAGTTAACCATTATGATCTCAACACCTTCTTCGCTTCCCTCCCTAAGATCAACCATTCTCCTTCATTTTGTGACCGAAGCAAGACTGGAACGGCCATTTCTTGGTTTAGGCCAGGATTGTAGAGATTGATCTCTCGAATCTAAAGTACTCCCGTGCAGTGCATTTGTTTAGGGTTTAGATTCGTTTTTCGGCGACACACCCAAATTTACCATTTCCAGCAGAAAAAGTTTTTACGCCAATTGTTATTTAGGGTTTAGATTCGTTTCTCGGCGGCACACCCAAATTTACCATTTCTAGCAGAAACTGTTTTTACCCCAAAACAATTGGCGACCACAATGGGAGATTAATCTCTCGGTTGCAAAATCAGTTTCTCAATTTTCATTCCAGTTTTCTCAATTTCAAAAGGGTGGATCTTAGATCTAATTCATCCATTAAACTTAATTTAGGTTCAACAACCAATTTCAATTCTGGTGTTCCGTTCGTTAAGAATCTTCACAAAAATGTTTTTTCAAGCAATGCTACTAGGAATGCATTTGATAGCTGAGCACCAGTAAATCTCCCAGATGAAAAGACCAGAAAGCCTCGTGGAGACATAAAAAGATGTGACTACTACTTAGAAGAGCACAACGACTTCTCTCGAGATCCGGATAAAGCAATCGCCTTTTCTGCAACACCATAAGTGTTATATGGAGCAAGCCGGAAACGCCTCAATGTTATCATTGATATGTCGCCAGGGTCAACACCAGAGAGATAAAGGGAAGATTCGCATAACCGTTATTCCAGTATGGAGATAGTCGACAACAAATCTCAACACTAGTGGAGTGCTAGAAAGCCACCTGCAGAGATCACGAAAGCAAAGGTCTATCTCCATTCCGCCACTACTACCATTTTATGGTCAGGAGTATCCGCTATCACTTCATCAACAAAGCGTGTAGATCCAGACCATGGCGTAATTCCGGGAATTCGTACATCTACAATAACAAAGGAGGCTTGACACATATTCAAATCATCATAAAGGGGTTCTCCTATTATGCAAACCCAAGCAAGAGCAAGCCCGAGACATCTTCAGATCTACTGGAGCCGACACGTCATGAAAGCAGCCTCAAGAAGAGAACGATGCCTGCGTCATCATTCCAGGAAAGAATCCGCAGCCGAGATAACCTCACGCATAGGAGATCCGAGAAGTTGCTGCACCAAAAGACCCACGTCCCCCATATTTTCTATGCCTATGGAAACGGGTAATGCTGAAGAACATATCTCCCATCTTTGGAATATTTAGGAGGAATACGAGTATCACCAGATGTTATGACTCGAAGAGTTCTCCAAATCGCCTGCTAGCACAGTCAACACATCTCATGGTGTTACACCCTCCAGCACCAACATCAGCAGTGCCGGAAGCATCCCCTCTAGCATGACACCTCCTATCACCAGAGCCAGAGCCGCTGCTACTCCTAATATTTCTTCGAGCGTGGCACCCCTAATCGTCACTAGAGCTGCTACCGCTTCTTCGTTAGGTCGGGAGACTGGAAGAGCCATAGGAAACCAACCTCCCATTACCATTGTTGATTTAATGGAGAGACAAGAAGTTCTTGCCAAAGCTCAGACGGACATGGCTACACCTCAGAAGGAGGTACTCATTTTTCTCAAGACATTAACAGAAAGATTACCACCAGAACCGCGCCAACCCCAAATGGAGCAGACAAGGAACACTTTCATGACTCCTGGTGCAAGTACTTCAACAGGGCGTGTCTTTATATATGAAGAAACTCGAGTAGCTCCTGAACGACCATCAGAAGGGAACCAACAATCTCATTTTATCACACATGAAGACCTGAAACGACTTCTCCAGAACCGAGGAAGGGAAATCCAGCTACCATTCATTAGCACAAGCCTCCTTATCCTCCCGATATGCGAAGAGTTCCTCTTCCAAGAGGATATTCCTCTCCCCAGTTCTCCCTTTATGATGGTACTGGTAACGCTCGTGAACACATCTCTCATTTTTTGGAATCACTAGGGGAGAATGAATACAACCACGTCCTCCGCCTGAAATAATTCTCAAAATCACTCACTGGAAGAGCTTATACCTTGTACGACAACATTGCACCAAACAGCATAGCCAATTGGTGTGAAATGGTTACCGCTTTCTACAAGAAATATTTCTTTGTGTCTAAGAAAATCACTTTATCAGACTTGGGAAGGATGTTTCAGCGAAACAATGAACATCCAAATGATTATGTCAAGAGATTCAGGATTCAAGCGTTAGATTATCATGATCCAAACATGACCGAACATCAATTGGTAGAGATGTGCATTAATTGCATGGTACCCGTCTATCGCGCTTTACTGGAGAACCTGCGCTTCCAGACATTCTATGAACTTCGTGAAGTTGCTAAGCGGTCGGCCGCAACAGCACCATCCTTGCTGGAAAGAACCAGGCCCTCCATGAATGAAGATGCACGTGAGACTCGATGGAACAGACGTCTCATCAACAAACAATATAACATTCAACCCTCTGTAAGCGTGGTGAGTGAAGGAGGAAAGAGAAAAGCTCCATCTGCAGAACAACAACCCAAACGTGTGGCACCAGCACAACAGACATCTCAACCTCGGAAGGCTGCGCCTAAGGGTGCACAGGAACCGAGCCGAAAAACCGGACCGTGCCGGTGGAACCGTACCTGGTTTTGTACCGAACCGAGGAAGGGGTATAGGTACCGGTTCAAAAACTGAGAACCGCCTTTTGGGGGTACAAGTACATGGCCCTATTTATGTCCCGTACCGTCCTATCCCGTTTGTACCGAATAATACAGGGAATGATGTTCATTTCATGATGACGACCACTGCTGATAACAACAATAAGATGAACGGAACTATTCATCAAAATCATCCTCAGAATCTCTACTTTCCGCAGCCAGTGCCGACTGCAGCACCGCAACTAGACTATGATCTCAACGATCACACTTCAATTAGAAAATTGCTAATCAAACTTGGGGGGAGATTTTCAGACATTCAAGATCATCATCTTCAACATGGACTTGACAATAACAAGCTTAAGAATATTAGTTTTTATACTCCTACTCAAGATATTCCTTCTACACAACAAGTTTATGGTGGTCATGATCCACATAACTCATCCGTGGATTGGTTTTCTTCATCCATGAATTGTTCCTCTATCAACACTAATAATGATTCTTCGTGTGATGATGAATTATTGCTGAACAATAGTTATGATATTGTGGATGATAATGGGATGAACATGCATGAGATGCTAGTAAGTGATGATGGATTAAACAACTGTTTTCCAATTGATCATGCACATCTTGGTGATGACGACCATTCGATGCCGGCGTTATGTAGAAACATTAAGATGGAATCATCATCAGTTATTGATCATTATGATCAAGCAGGTTCTTCATCAACTGAGTTACTTTATGGATCATCATCAATGGCTATGGAAAATGAAAGCAGTAGTAGTACTCCTGGAAAACCATCATCATCAGTAGGAAATGGTAATAGCTGGGTACATGTAGATCGTCATATGATACCGTTTATGTACCCTAACAATATCCCTACTGTCACTACTACTACCGGCTTTGGAAGTTCACAACAACAAAGGGTTTTATTTACACGATATGTGCTCTTGCTTCCTGTAGTGTACTGCAGCTTTGGTAGTTGCTACTTGTTACTTTTTTATATTTTCAAGACTGTCTGGAATTCTGACAGAAAGTACCGACTAGTACCGGAACCGTCCCTGGTACCGTACTTGTCCCGATGGTACCGGAACCGAGGAAAAAGTTACAGGTACCGGTCAAAAAACTAAGCACCGAGACTAGGGAGGTACAGGTACTCGGCCTCGGCAAAAACCGAGCCGAACCGTACCGTGTGCACCCTTAGCTACACCTAAGACGCCTGCACAGCAACAAGAAACTGGATAGGCTGCTCTAAACTTTCCGTTTCCGATTGAAGAGGTAATCGAACTCCTAGAAGCATGGATTCAAGATGATGCTATCAAGCTACCTCCTCTCATACGTCCACCAACCGAGGAAGAAATGGAAAATCCCAAATAATGCCGTTACCATAGGTTCGTTAATTACCCAACCAGTGACTGCAGCGAATTGAAGCGCATTTTCAAGGAGAAGGTAGATGCAGGAGAACTTCAATTAGGCTTCAGTTCACAGAGATCCTCTTCCCGTCAGGAGCTGCATGATTTCTGGGGACTACGTCCACAAAACCATACAGTCCATGATGGAGCATTTATGTGAGATTCTGTATTTATCCAAGGCGCAGCGTAAAGACATATTTGCAGCCCTTAACCGTGTTGCATCAGGAAAGCAACAATAGGTGAGCTTCCGCACGCAGGGAATCAGGGAGGAGATGGTTTACCGAAAATTAAAGAGGGGATATAATATAAAGAAAAAATAAACTCACGTATGTGAGTTATATGAAAGGAAGAAACTGATCCTTTGGGCCATAAAGGCCGATCAAAGCCTTTTAATGTTCGTGGTTGTGGCTAGCATCACCGCCTATGCTCGCCTAAAGCTCGTGGACGTAGATACCACTACTTATTCCTCTCCGCTCATCCAAGATTCATGGTCGTGGTTACCAAAGCCCATGACCACCATCACCATGCCTCTCCCTGCCGTGTCCGTAGCCACCACTCCTCCCTGTCAAGAATCGTGACCGTAGACAGCCAAGCTCCAGCCAACCTGTTTTGTTTCCACGAAAATGCAGTTTCTTCTTATCACAGCTGTTGCCAACAACCGTTGCTGCTCATTTGTTGATACCATCCAGAGCTTCACCATAGCAACAACAACTACAGACAAAGGTAATCCGAACTTCTGCATATTTTATTTTCCCATGGAGGAAGTAATAGAGTCACCAGTATGGAGGTAAGATGGTGATATCTTTATTATGGTAAACCCACCAACCATACAAGATAGAACCATGTAACCACACTTGGGGACTGACGCCCGACATGGAATCCCTTCACTATCAAAGACCTCTTCAACTCATAAGAGACGGTCAACCAAGAAAATGTGACAAGTTCACCACTCTTCAAATATGTAGCGTAAGGATATCATCACCTCCCTGTCTGGAAGACACCTGACCAATAAGAAGTATTTGGTCCAGCCAGTCATAAGCGTTGTTTCCAGTGAAGAATCAAATAGGAAAGTCGTGCCTCAGCAAGTCACACAGATAAACCGCATCACGTCTGCTACATCACCTACTCAAAACTCAGCACCGCCTACCCAAGGCCTGCACGAAGCTGCGCATCAATAACCACATCGCCAACAAAGTCAGATTCGGTGTTTCTAGATTTCCAATTTCCTATGGAAGGGGTACATGGGCTGCCAGAAGTTTGGGTACAATATAGATCCATCAATTGTGACTCCCGCCCATAGATCAACAAATGACGAATCCAAAAGATTGCCACCTCCATCAATTTGTTAACCACATTACCAGCAAATGCAATGGAAGTACATCTTTCAGGAGAAAATAGGCTCAGGATAATTACACCTGGGGATTGCTAGCATGGGATGCCTTCACGTCCCTTAACCAGGTTATTTCTGATATCAGCATCATCACTGTCAAAGCTTTACGAGCCGCAGGAATTTCTCAACATGAAGCCGTACACGCGCATCAAAGACTCCAAAAGTATGTCGCATGGATATTTTCACATATTCGGCCACACCATCGGATCTAGTACGCATCTTCAACTCATTACAAGATGGCATTGTATTTCCAAGCCGACTAAAAAATACAGCTCTAGTAATCAAACAGAAGTGTATCTGGGGACTGCTCAATCGCATCCCATTCCATACAACAATCCAAGATTCAGAAGATGGTTCAAAGGATGTCGCTTGGAACGAAGTCCTTGAAGACTTGATAGCATCACATCGGCAACAGAACGCCTCTCAGCTCGTCTACTTCACTCAAAGGCTCCGGAATATTTTTCCCATACCAGCATTCTAAGCATATCATCATCGCATCGGAAGGGCAAGAATACGCCTATGAGTTAAAGAGTCAGAATAAATACAATTTCGTTCCAGTCAATGCTCAAGAGTTTAAAGAACATTTTTATCGCGACTCAGCAGTCCAGACACCAAAAAACTTAAAGTCAGGGCCTCTTGCAATTGAGCGCAATGGAGTTTGGCAAATTTTAAAGTCCACTGGAGAGGTTAGATACTTATTTTTCTAGAGACAGGACCTTATTACACATTCCGGAGAGGATCGATGCGGAAAATATCTCCAGGAGTTCACTCAAGATTTGATGAAATTTCAAAGTCGTGGAAGTTATACGTGCAACTAAAGTTCATACTTGCAAAGAGAAAAAGAAAGAACAAGATGTACTTACCTTGCCGCTGACGATTGGCACGCTCGTGATGGAGTTGCTGACAGTGACAAAGAGGAGCCGGCTGCTGCAGACGGAAGCACGGAGCCAGACGAGCAACAAAAAACAGAAGAGGGTCGATACCCCTTTTTATACGAATGGAGTTTCCAGAGTTCGAACGGAAGAAGGATTCCTTCTTTCTCCATGAATGGGAATAGATGGCTAGGCCAACCACACTCACACCCCATAGCCGAGCTAGCAACACGCTACTATGAATGCCACTTGCCGCGCGGTCCCGCTGCTGAAAGCCGATTAGAATTTTCCTGGTAACATCTATCTGCTTCATCTTATTAGTTTTTTTTTCTTCTGTCACCATCTAATGCTTACCCCGCAACAATGTCACTGTTACGCGCTAAGTAGGGGACTTAATGTTGATGGTGGTTTTTAGTATAGGGAAAAAACTGTAAAAGTCTGTCTACCTGACCCGGCATCAGAAGTAGTAGACCTTGATATGTCTATATTCCGCAAGGAATTTGAAGAATATATCAAAATCTGATGAGTGCCTATGTCTCTCTTCATATTATATTGAAACTCAAGCTCCTAGATGAATTGTTCACTAGTATAGAGCCTAATGAGTATTTAAGCTCCTAGCTGCATTACTCACTAATGCCGGAGCCTGCTGAGTATCTATTCTATGCCATGTTCCCCAGCCGAACTATTGATGTTGACATGACATGACAATTAATGTTCGCTCGCAGTAGAGTAGCATGAATTTCCCGAAGTGTCAGGATTAAGATATGCATGGAAGTACTCAATTAGAGACACGCAAAGTTATGATGTCCTCTGAAATATAATTAGTGATTTTGTATGAACTCGTAAAATTCACCAGAAATTGATTGATTTTGTGTCAGCCCACAAAATCCAATCTTTCTAACCTAATTTTACTAATTTACAAAAAATTAGGTCTTTTTTGTGGCCTACGCAATATCTCGAACCCTATTGGTCGAGACCAAACCTAGGGAAGCTAGGAAATTAATCCGTCGTGGACTAGTAGGAGCAAAATCCTACCAAAAGTAGAAAAAAAGAAATAAAAAGGAACTGCAGCAAGTAAAAGCAGCAGCAAAGGGAGGCGTGGCCACGCCACTTGGCCGATCGATCTGCTCTAGCAGGCGCCACCCGTGGCCGATCGGCCACGCCCCATGTTGCTGCTTGCCGGCTGATGTAATTTTAGATAGTGGTAAGAATGAGGTTCGTAAGACTTGTGAAAGAAATTGAATTTTGATTTATTTAAACTAAAAGTAGAGAAAATTTTAATCCAAATTTGTTTTTTTTTAGAGTGAAAATAACCAAGACACTAGATTCCACTATTACACATGAATAAATGATGATAAGAATTCCAAAACTCTAATTATTTTTAAAATATCTTTTTCTTAATTCACAAATTATCAAGCATATTCTCAAACATTAATTGTATCCCTTAAGCATAGATTATCTAACCAAAACATAACCTATCTAATTGAATCACAACTAATTAGGAAAAATTATGCAAGCAATTAAAATTCTACAAAGTAGTGAATGAGTGAATTATAAAATATAAATTAGATAAAAATAGAATGGTTACCAATTATTCATGCATAAATAGCTTCCTCCGTGCCTTGATTATACGAGAATTAGCTCATCATTATCATGGAAACATGCTCAAAATTCATCTTTATTAATGCTCAAAAATGGTTCACAAATGATGAAATGGGAGAAAAATGAATAAAATCGGGTTCTGTAACACTTATATTTGTTACAGAATCAACTGTTACAGAAAACGATAAAGAAATACCGTCACTGGCACTGTTTAAGAACGACGGTCTTGAAGGGTCTTATGTTCTTCGTACTTTCTGCACCAGCAGAAAACTTATTTTTCCTGTAACTTTTTTTTTTCGATTTCTTATGGTCTAAACGTCTCCCTATTCTCCCCCTAAACTCTCCATCCCTTCTTTGAGTCTCCTAAAGCCTTTATATAGTCACAGGACCAAGAATAATATCGTAATAACCCAAAAATCTTCTCGATATCCAACCATTAACTCATGAATATTTTCTTTTATGTTTTAGGTTCTTACGCATCTTTTCGACGTATACACGCTCCAGAACTTCCTTGTTTGACTCCTCCACACTTCTGCAGCAACCAAACTCCATCAAAACTCAATCCATGCACGTTCAAACACGTTGTATTCCGAGGTTGAATATTTTCTTCCCGAAGAAAATTCAGCCCAACTGAACACATTAGAACACTCATACCATCATTGTTTGGGCATATCACGTTCATCCCAATCAAAATCAATGATTTAATCTCACTAAAACTCCTTCAAAAATCCAACAGAAAATTCTGCAGAAAAATTAATTTTTTCCCGCCAAAAATATTTTTCAAACGATGAAGGTGAAGTGCCCTGAATCCAAAACGCGGGTGCCTTTAGCAGCTCGGCTGCCTTGGGGGTGCCCTTATCCATTTTTAGGGTTCCTTTAGTAATTTTGGTGGGTGCCTTTAACACTTTTTTCTGGGGTTTTTCCAACACTTTTTCGGGATTCTTCCGGTGTATTTCTGGGGTGCTTCCGGTGTATTTCTGAGGTGCCTTTAGTACTCTATCCTGGGGTGTAAAACACCACTTTACGAGCCAATTTCGTCGCAAGAGCTTATTTCTCTAAAAATACCTACAAAGACATAAAACACCATAATAAGTACAAAAATGGGTACTAATAATATATACAATAGAGATGAAAATAGACACATAAATGCGTCTATCAAATTCCCCCAAACTTATTATTTGCTAGTCTCGAGCAAATTTAATCTACAAAATAAAATCCTAACTCACTGTCGCAGGCATCGTCGATTGCACTTAGCATGTGCAACAAGCCTTTGAACCCCTAGGTGGCCCTAGTGGCCGAGTTATAGTCTCGGGAGGGTTAACCAGAGGTGTACCCACAAAACCTTTACTCCAGACCCTAGCTATCTACGCAGAACCTTGAAATGGCACTAAAGAACCTCCTTGGTTGGCATACTTATTGATTACGGGAGGAAGTACCCTGATGCGAAATTCCAATTGCTGTACACGAGTTTGCACTAAAATTTGTATATAAGTGACAGAGCTCTACTCAGATAGTTTCACTATGGACATCAATATCCGGAGTCAACAAATCACATGGAAAGATTAAGAGATGGATATAGAAAAACATAGATGGTTTTGATGTTGACTAGGTGAACGGTGTTTTCTCATATCTGTCTGAAGGCCTCCGCCAAGATGAGCCTATCCTAATGGACTGAGACACCGGTCTGACTAATATCAACACAACTGGCATATACAAGGGGACCAGTGGTCAATAATCCTAATTCTAGATCAACTCGTCTGGCATATACAAGGGAACCAACGGTCGATTTATTGAACACACATTATTTATTTATTTATTTAGAACTAACAACATGATTAGATCTTGTGGATCCAAGCGCATGCTTTCTTGTCAGCAGATTACATGGTAATTCCCGTGGATCCTGCATTCCACGCTTGTTTAGGCGACGGAGACAGGGAGAACACACACATATTACTATCCAAGTGTTAAAATTTATTCCGATTGGTCTATTGGTCTGGTCAATTTTTTTTTAATTTTTTTTTTTTTTTTTTTTGCGATATCAAAAACACTATTTCACCCCTAGCATTGGTAACAACTTGAATCGTGAGCCCCACCTAATCACTTAGAGAAACATATTTTAAAAAGAAAATAAAAACAGAAGTGAAAAGGACTCAACGAGATATGGCGAAACTATCATGTTATTTCTAACACCTGAGCTCTGTGCTTTTACGAATAGACTCTTATAGATGTTTCCATCTACTCAGATTGGTTCCTCAACTCCTAAAACCAAAATGCTTCCATCCACTTAGGTTGGTTAGTGCCATCCTTAATAGGCATAAATTTCTAGGCTCTGGAGTTTATTGCAACTAAAAAGTTTTTCCCATACCCCCAAACTTAAATCTAACATTGTCCTCAATGTTTCTAATGAAAGAGCAGTACCAAAAATAACACAAAGAGAAGTTGGAAAGATAGTACCTGGGTGAAGAGAGAAATCAAAAACTAATATACAACATACAATAACCCAGATGGTCAATCAAGGGTAAGCAGGGTCCTCCAGAGGGACCTCCTCAACATCACCTGTAGGAAAGGGCTCTAAAAAGGGTTTCAATCTCTGACCGTTAACCTTCGAAGAACCATCCGGTGTCTCGATCTCAACAGCTCCATGAGGAAAAACAGTACGGACCACAAAAGGACCGGTCCACCGAGAGCGCAACTTCCCGGGAAATAGATGCAAACGAGTGTCATACAGAAGAACTTTTTGACCTGGAGAAAACGACTTCCGTAAAATATTCTTATCATGCACAAGTTTCATTTTGTTCTTATACTCCTTAGCACTATCGTATGCATCTCTACGAATCTCGTCCAACTCATCGAGCTGGAGCTTTCTGTGAGCTCCTGCCTTGTCAAGTGAAAAGTTTAGCTGCTTAATAGCCCAATAGGCTTTATGCTCTAACTCAACAGGAAGGTGACATGCCTTGCCAAATACTAAACGATAAGGTGACATTCCAATGGGTGTCTTAAACGCAGTACGGTAAGCCCATAAGGCATCAGTAAGCCTCAATGACCAGTCTTTCCTATTGGGATTAACTGTTTTCTCTAAAATACGCTTAATTTCCCTATTGGAGACCTCTACCTGACCACTAGTCTGTGGGTGATATGGGGTAGCTACTTTGTGGGTAATACCATACTGTTTCATTAAAAGAGCAAATGGTCTATTACAAAAGTGTGAACCTCCATCACTAATTATAGCTCGCGGCGTACCAAAACGTGTAAGTATATTTTCTTTCAAAAACTGGACTACGACCCTATGGTCATTGGTTTTACACGCAACCGCCTCAATCCACTTAGAGACATAGTCTACAGCGACAAGGATGTATAAGTTACCAAAAGAATTAGGAAACGGACCCATAAAGTCAATACCCCACACATCAAAGACCTCAACAACTAAGATAGGGTTCAAGGGCATCATGTTCCTACGGGAAATGGTTCCTAATTTCTGGCAACGTTCACAGGTAACACAGTAACCGTGGGAATCTTTAAACAACGATGGCCAATAGAATCCACACTGCAATATCTTAGCAGCAGTCTTCTTAGCACTAAAATGACCCCCACAAGCATGATCATGACAAAAGGAAATAATACTTGACTGATCAATTTCATGTATACATCTCCTAATAATCTGGTCTGGACAATACTTAAACAAATAAGGATCATCCCAAAAGAAGTGCTTAACCTCAGCTAAAAATCTAGAACGATCTTGTTTACCCCAATGCTGGGAATTCGACCAGTAACAAGATTGTTCACTATGTTCGCATACCAAGGTAATTGGGTAACAGAGAACAGTTGTTCATCAGGAAAACTGTCTCTAACAGGAGGAGAATCATCAGGGGTATCCACAACAAGCCTAGACAAGTGGTCTGCTACTACATTTTCTGCACCTTTTTTGTCTCTAATGTCTAAGGAAAATTCCTGCAACAAAAGGATCCATCTAATCAATCTAGGTTTTGTATCCTTCTTGGAGAGAAGATACTTCAAAGAAGCATGATCAGTGAAGATTATAACCTTAGAACCTAAGAGATAGGATCTAAACTTGTCTAAGGCGAACACAATGGCTAACAGTTCCTTCTCCGTAGTAGTATAGTTCAACTGGGCATCATTCAGAGTTTTGCTAGCATAGTAAATCACATGGAGTAATTTGTTTTCTCGCTGACCTAGCACAACACCAATAGAAAAATCTGAAGCATCACACATGATCTCAAAGGGTAGGTTCCAGTTGGGTGCCTGGACTATGGGGGCGGTAGTGAGTAAAGTCTTAAGCTTCTCAAAAGCCTCTAAACAAGCATCATCAAAGACAAACTTAACATCTTTTGCAAGCAAATTGCAAAGAGGTCTAGAAATTAAGCTAAAATCTTTAATGAATCGACGATAGAAACCTGCATGCCCTAAGAATGACCTAATATCTCTTACGGTTTTTGGGACCTGTAAAGTCTTAATAAGGTCAACTTTGGCTTTATCTACCTCTATACCCTTAGATGATACGATATGCCCTAAAACAATTCCTGAACGGACCATGAAATTACATTTCTCCCAATTAAGCACTAGATTCTTCTCCTTACACCTAGTCAAAACTAATGACAGATGATGCAAGCACTCATCAAAAGACGAACCAAATACTGAAAAATCATCCATAAAGACCTCTAAGAACCGTTCTACCATGTCAAAAAATATGTTCATCATACAACACTGAAAAGTTGCAGGGGCATTACAAAGCCCGAAAGGCATGCGTCTATACGCGAAGGTACCAAAGGGACAGGTAAAAGTAGTTTTTTCTTGGTTTTCAGGGGCAATAACGATCTGATTATATCCGGAGTAGCCATCTAAGAAGCAGTAGTGACTATGTCCAGCTAATCTCTCTAGCATTTGGTCGATGAAAGGAAGGGGAAAGTGGTCCTTCCTAGTGACCTTGTTCAATTTCCTATAGTCAATACAAACACGCCAACCCGTGGTCACTCGAGTTGGGATTAACTCATTGTTTTCATTCTGGACTACAGTAATACCGGATTTCTTGGGGACAACCTGAACAGGGCTGACCCACTTGCTGTCTGAAATAGGGTAGATAATGCCTGCATCTAACAACTTAAGAACCTCGGTTCGAATTATCTCTTTCATATTAGGGTTTAGTCGACGTTGCATCTCCCTAGAAGGTTTGGTTTCTTCCTCTAAATAAATCTAATGCATATAAACTGTAGGACTTATACCCTTAATGTCTGCTATGGTCCATCCTAAAGCTTCCTTGTTGTTTTGAATAATGGTTACTAACCTACTTTCCTAATCACTATCCAAGTTGGATGCTACAATCACAGGTAAAGTTTCAGTTGGGCCTAAAAACACATACTTCAAGGAATCTGGTAATGGTTTAAGGTCCAACTTAGGAGGCTTTCCTAACGAAGGAACTAGAGTAGACTCAAAAACTGGTAATGGTTCGAACTTAGATTTCCAAACATTGCTAGTGTCAAACAAAGGGGTTGAATCTAACAAAGCATTCACCTCATTAATCACATTATCATCATCAAAATCAATCCCGAAATGGGCTAGGCATTTCTCTAGTGGATCTTCTAACAAAGTGTTTGGTAATGACTCCTCGACTAATGTTCCTATCATGTTGACCTCTTCTATGCTCGAGTCATCTCGTTCAGAGGGTAGCTTACTAATATGAAAAATGTTCAGCTCAATGGTCATGTTACCTAAAGACATATTCATAATACCGTTTCGACAGTTGATGATCGCATTAGATGTAGCTAAAAACGGGCGACCTAGTATTACCGGTATCTGGTTCTCTGGGTCAGGGACAGGTTGGGTATCTAGGATAACAAAATCCACTGGATAAATAAACTTGTCGACCTCAATAAGAACATCCTCGATCACACCATGAGGAATTTTTACGGACCTATCAGCTAACTGAAGTGTTATCTGGGTAGGTTTCATCTCACCAAGTCCTAGCTCAAGGTACACATGGTATGGGAGTAAGTTCACACTGGCTCCTAAGTCAAGCAGTGCTTTCTCAACACGGTATTTCCCTATTGTACAGGCAATGGTAGGGGAACCTGGGTCTTTATACTTAGGAGTAGTAGTATTCTGAATAATAGAACTCACATGACTAGCTGGGAAGGCTTTCTTATGGACACCGAGCTTACGCTTTCGCGTACACAAGTCCTTAAGGAACTTGGCATAAGGAGGAATCTGCCTAATTGCATCTAATAATGGAAGGTTGATAGTTACCTGCTTAAAAACCTCCAAAATGTCATTAAAAGTGGACTCCTTCTTAGTTGGTACCAGCAATTGTGGGAATGGGGCTCTAGGAACAAAGTTTGGCTTATCATGGGCCTTATCAGTCTCCTTAGAGGTTCCATCAATCTCTTCAGCTTCTGATTCAGAAGGGTGAACTACAGCATGTTCACTATCAGGCATGGCAACCTTATTGTCTATTTCTCTACCACTCCTAAGGGTTTTGATTGAATTCACATGATCAGATGATCTTCCTCCTATTTCATGAACTCCTCTAGGATTAGGTTGAGTTTGACTAGGAAAACTCCCACTATCTCTCTCACTTAGAATCTTAGCCATTTGACTAACTTGAAGTTCTAACTTAGCAAGAGATTTGGCATTATGTTGAAAATTCTGCTTGGTTTCCTCTTGAAAACTAGCCTGGTTCTTCAATAATACTTCTTGGGTCTTTACGAACATGTCCTGGCTCCTTTTCAATAAGCTAAGAGATTCCTCTAAGCTAGTTATTCTATTCTCAGAAGGGTTCTGGAACTGGGCTTGACCCGAAGGGTTCTTATTATAACCAAAACCTGGGGGAGGCTGAGAATTACTAGACTGTCCTTGACTCTGTCCTTTAGACCAAGAGAAATTAGGATGATTTCTCCAACCAGGGTTGTAGGTCTCTGAGTAGGGGTCAAACTTCTGTCGGTTTTCAAATCTAGCATTGTTATAGACAGCATGGGCTTGCTCTTCACTATCCTGACCTTCCCAAAACGAGTTACTGGGTTCTATTCCACAACTAGAGACTTGAGGGGCTATAATCCTATTATCAGGTTCAACAAAAGACCTATGTTTAGATTGATTCAATTCCAAAGCTTCTAACCTTTTAGACAAAGCAGTAAATTTAGCATCAGACCCAAAGCCTGTATCAACCACATTGGTGCTACTTCTATTGATCAAGAGTCTTTTAGGGGGTTCAACACAAGATTCCCACTGTTGGGATTTTTCAGCGACATCTTCTAAGAAGGACAACGCATCATCGGCATTTTTACTAGTGAACTCACCAGCGCACAAAGACTCGACCGTGGCTTTGGTCGAATAATCCAAACCATCATAAAGAATCCCTACTAGTTTCATTTTGTCAAACCCATGGTGAGGACATTGGGATAAGAGATCATTGAATCTCTCTAAAAACCTATAAAGAGATTCTCCCTCTTGTTGTACACTAGCACTAATTTTCTGCCTAACAGCTATAGTTTTATGCTTAGGGTAGAATTTAAAATAGAAGGCATCAATAAGTTCCTTCCATGTCTTTATGGATTCAGATGGTAGGTTGTTAAGCCAGGTCTTGGCTTTATCTCTCAGGGAAAAAGGGAACATCCTAAGTTTCAAGACTTATTCACTAAGGTCTTTAATATTAATTGTTCCACAAATTTCTTCAAAGTCCCTAATGTGAAAGTAAGGGTTTTCATCATCTTTTCCTAAGAATATAGGGATCATCTGAAGAATACCAGGTTTCAACTCATAACTAGCCGTAGAGGCTGGCAACTTAATGCACGATGGTCGGTTGGTCCTAGTTGGGTACATGTACTCCTTCAAAGTTGTCATTTTTGGCACAGTAAAAATCCTAGGGGTGAATTCCTCACTAAGACTTAAATTCTCAAAATTGAAGTTTCCGAAAACAGGGCTCTCCAAAGAAGAGTCTTCGAGCTCCCCGTCTTCAAAAGAAAAACCTCTAGGCTCGTCACTAATCAAACGGCCAAAAGTGTCTCTTTTCCAAGCACGCTCACTAATGGACTTGAGCAATTTTGGCATACACTAATAAAAAATAAAAATAAAAATCCTAAAGAAGGGAAGTTCTAAGCAAACACACAGCAGGCTGACTCCACCAAAGCAAACCTAAAAATTTCTAACAAACAACAAGCATGATGGCTCCACTTAGATTGTTTCTAGACCAGCTCCTAATCTTTCGAAAAGGAATTCGTTACAATTTAAGCAAACCTCTCTGGATCGATCCGAATAAAGTGAGTCGAAGAGAAGTAAGGGAAGCTCAGAGGAGCTTTGATACCCCCACCTCTTTGGCAACGCTTCCTTGGGTTACAAGGCGGCTCTAATCGACTCACAGTAATCTTCCTGAACTTCAAAGTATGCTTAAAAGAGTAACCAATATTTTTCGAACGACTTTCCTATTAAGCTCGTTACCCTATAGGTCTCGTTCTAGTCAATATTTTAGGTTTGGGTTCGCGTAGGTTATGTTTTCCTAAGGCGGGCAAGAAGAGAACGGTGATAAAATCCGAACCCTTATCTTATATGGCCAGTCCTTGCCCTTTACTAGGAAATTAAAGTCCGTATTCAGTCCTCAACATATATTCACCTTAAGGCAGACAGTAAACCCGCTGACAGGGGATTCGCGGGTGTTTCGAAAAACTTACCTCCCGTACCAGACGGGCGAAGAACCGCTGAAGTCGACTCGGGCCACGACTCCTATGTCATGTACGAACCCGAGAGGCCGAGACGATATCGTAATCGTCGTCCTTCCCTGCAAAC
>JAJJMB010011222.1:11379277-11401835 GCA_023531105.1 Papaver atlanticum | reverse complement strand
ATTACCGGTATCTGGTTCTCTGGGTCAGGGACAGGTTGGGTATCTAGGATAACAAAATCCACTGGATAAATAAACTTGTCGACCTCAATAAGAACATCCTCGATCACACCACGAGGAATTTTTACGGACCTATCAGCTAACTGAAGTGTTATCTGGGTAGGTTTCATCTCACCAAGTCCTAGCTTAAGGTACACATGGTATGGGAGTAAGTTCACACTGGCTCCTAAGTCAAGCAGCGCTTTCTCAACACGGTATTTCCCTATTGTACAGGCAATGGTAGGGGAACCTGGGTCTTTATACTTAGGAGTAGTAGTATTCTGAATAATAGAACTCACATGACTAGCTAGGAAGGATTTCTTATGGACACCGAGCTTACGCTTTCGCGTACACAAGTCCTTAAGGAACTTGGCATAAGGAGGAATCTGCCTAATTGCATCTAATAATGGAAGGTTGATAGTTACCTGCTTAAAAACCTCCAAAATGTCATTAAAAGTGGACTCCTTCTTAGTTGGTACCAGCAATTGTGGGAATGGGGCTCTAGGAACAAAGTTTGGCTTATCAGGGGCCTTATCAGTCTCCTTAGAGGTTCCATCAATCTCTTCAGCTTCTGATTCAGAAGGGTGAACTACAGCATGTTCACTATCAGGCATGGAAACCTTATTGTCTATTTCTCTACCACTCCTAAGGGTTTTGATTGAATTCACATGATCAGATGATCTTCCTCCTATTTCATGAACTCCTCTAGGATTAGGTTGAGTTTGACTAGGAAAACTCCCACTATCTCTCTCACTTAGAATCTTAGCCATTTGACTAACTTGAAGTTCTAACTTAGCAAGAGATTTGGCATTATGTTGAAAATTCTGCTTGGTTTCCTCTTGAAAACTAGCCTGGTTCTTCAGTAATACTTCTTGGGTCTTTACGAACATGTCCTGGCTCCTTTTCAATAAGCTAAGAGATTCCTCTAAGCTAGTTATTCTATTCTCAGAAGGGTTCTGGAACTGGGCTTGACCCGAAGGGTTCTTATTATAACCAAAACCTGGGGGAGGCTGAGAATTACTAGACTGTCCTTGACTCTGTCCTTTAGACCAAGAGAAATTAGGATGGTTTCTCCAACCAGGGTTGTAGGTCTCTGAGTAGGGGTCAAACTTCTGTCGGTTTTCAAATCTAGCATTGTTATAGACAGCATGGGCTTGCTCTTCACTATCCTGACCTTCCCAAAACGAGTTACTGGGTTCTATTCCACAACTAGAGACTTGAGAGGCTCTAATCCTATTATCAGGTTCAGCAAAAGACCTATGTTTAGATTGATTCAATTCCAAAGCTTCTAACCTTTTAGACAAAGCAGTAAACTTAGCATCAGACCCAAAGCCTGTATCAACCACATTGGTGCTACTTCTATTGATCAAGAGTCTTTTAGGGGGTTCAACACAAGATTCCCACTATTGGGATTTTTCAGCGACATCTTCTAAGAAGGACAACGCATCATCAGCATTTTTACTAGTGAACTCACCAGCGCACAAAGACTCGACCGTGGCTTTGGTCGAATAATCCAAACCATCATAAAGAATCCCTACTAGTTTCATTTTGTCAAACCCATGGTGAGGACATTGGGATAAGAGATCATTGAATCTCTCTAAAAACCTATAAAGAGATTCTCCCTCTTGTTGTACACTAGCACTAATTTTCTGCCTAACAGCTATAGTTTTATGCTTAGGGTAGAATTTAAAATAGAAGGCATCAATAAGTTCCTTCCATGTCTTTATGGATTCAGATGGTAGGTTGTTAAGCCAGGTCTTGGCTTTATCTCTCAGGGAAAAAGGGAACATCCTAAGTTTCAAGACTTATTCACTAAGGTCTTTAATATTAATTGTTCCACAAATTTCTTCAAAGTCCCTAATGTGAAAGTAAGGGTTTTCATCTTCTTTTCCTAAGAATATAGGGATCATCTGAAGAATACCAGGTTTCAACTCATAACTAGCCGTAGAGGCTGGCAACTTAATGCACGATGGTCGGTTGGTCCTAGTTGGGTACATGTACTCCTTCAAAGTTGTCATTTTTGGCACAGTAAAAATCCTAGGGGTGAATTCCTCACTAAGACTTAAATTCTCAAAATTGAAGTTTCCGAAAACAGGGCTCTCCAAAGAAGAGTCTTCGAGCTCCCCGTCTTCAAAAGAAAAACCTCTAGGCTCGTCACTAATCAAACGGCCAAAAGTGTCTCTTTTCCAAGCACGCTCACTAATGGACTTGAGCAATTTTGGCATACACTAATAAAAAATAAAAATAAAAATCCTAAAGAAGGGAAGTTCTAAGCAAACACACAGCAGGCTGACTCCACCAAAGCAAACCTAAAAATTTCTAACAAACAACAAGCATGATGGCTCCACTTAGATTGTTTCTAGACCAGCTCCTAATCTTTCGAAAAGGAATTCGTTACAATTTAAGCAAACCTCTCTGGATCGATCCGAATAAAGTGAGTCGAAGAGAAGTAAGGGAAGCTCAGAGGAGCTTTGATACCCCCACCTCTTTGGCAACGCTTCCTTGGGTTACAAGGCGGCTCTAATCGTCTCACAGTAATCTTCCTGAACTTCAAAGTATGCTTAAAAGAGTAACCAATATTTTTCGAACGACTTTCCTATTAAGCTCGTTACCCTATAGGTCTCGTTCTAGTCAATATTTTAGGTTTGGGTTCGCGTAGGTTATGTTTTCCTAAGGCGGGCAAGAAGAGAACGGTGATGAAATCCGAACCCTTATCTTATATGGCCAGTCCTTGCCCTTTACTAGGAAATTAAAGTCCGTATTCAGTCCTCAACATATATTCACCTTAAGGCAGACAGTAAACCCGCTGACAGGGGATTCGCGGGTGTTTCGAAAAACTTACCTCCCGTACCAGACGGGCGAAGAACCGCTGAAGTCGACTCGGGCCACGACTCCTATGTCATGTACGAACCCGAGAGGCCGAGACGATATCGTAATCGTCGTCCTTCCCTGCAAACAGTTTGTATTTAAAACTACCCTTCCGTAGGGTTTAAAAAAAAAAAAAAAAATGTCCAAGTGTTCAAATGTCCCAAAAATAAAATACAAAAATAAATCCCTATATACAGTTTCTAAAAATAAAATCTAAAAAATAAAAATAAAATAAAAATCTAAAAACCTAATAAAAGAAAAAATAAAAAAAAATAAAAAATATTCTTTGTCCTTCTTTTCCTTTTCTTTTAGCTTTTATCTTTGGCTCCTAATCTCTTAGTCACCAAAGTCTTTGGCTTAAAAAAAAAATTCGGTCCACACTCCAAACCTGTAGCACAAAGAAATATACCCAAAGAAACGTAAAATAGAACAAAGAGAAAATAATAAAAATCTAAAAAAATAATCTAAAAACTCTAACTTAAAAACAAGTCCGCGTCGGCGGCGCCAAAAATTGATGTAATTTTAGATAGTGGTAAGAATGAGGTTCGTAAGACTTGTGAAAGAAATTGAATTTTGATTTATTTAAACTAAAAGTAGAGAAAATTTTAATCCAAATTTGTTTTTTTTTAGAGTGAAAATAACCAAGACACTAGATTCCACTATTACACATGAATAAACGATGATAAGAATTCCAAAACTCTAATTATTTTTAAAATATCTTTTTCTTAATTCACAAATTATCAAGCATATTCTCAAACATTAATTGTATCCCTTAAGCATAGATTATCTAACCAAAGCATAACCTATCTAATATAATCACAACTAATTAGGAAAAATTATGCAAGCAATTAAAATTCTACAAAGTAGTGAATGAGTGAATTGTAAAATATAAATTAGAGAAAAATAGAATGGTTACCAATTATTCATGCATAAATAGCTTCCTCCGTGCCTTGATTATACGAGAATTAGCTCATCATTATCATGGAAACATGCTCAAAATTCATCTTTATTAATGCTCAAAAATGGTTCACAAATGATGAAATGGGAGAAAAATGAATAAAATCGGGTTCTGTAACACTTATATTTGTTACAGAATCAACTGTTACAGAAAACGATAAAGAAATACCGTCACTGACACTGTTTAAGAACGACGGTCTTGAAGGGTCTTATGTTCTTCGTACTTTCTGCACCAGCAGAAAACTTATTTTTCCTGTAACTTTTTTTCTCTCGATTTCTTATGGTCTAAACGTCTCCCTATTCTCCCCCTAAACTCTCCATCCCTTCTTTGAGTCTCCTAAAGCCTTTATATAGTCACAGGACCAAGAATAATATCGTAATAACCCAAATATCTTCTCGATATCCAACCATTAACTCATGAATATTTTCTTTTATGTTTTAGGTTCTTACGCATCTTTTCGACGTATACACGCTCCAGAACATCCTTGTTTGACTCCTCCACACTTCTGCAGCAACCAAACTCCATCAAAACTCAATCCATGCACGTTCAAACACGTTGTATTCCGAGGTTGAATATTTTCTTCCCGACGAAAATTCAGCCCAACTGAACACATTAGAACACTCATACCATCATTGTTTGGGCATATCACGTTCATCCCAATCAAAATCAATGATTTAATCTCACTAAAACTCCTTCAAAAATCCAACAGAAAATTCTGCAGAAAAAATGAATTTTTTCCCGTCAAAAATATTTTTCAAACGATGAAGGTGAAGTGCCCTGAATCCAAAACGCGGGTGCCTTTAGCAGCTCGGCTGCCTTGGAGGTGCCCTTATCCATTTTTAGGGTGCCTTTAGTAATTTTGGTGGGTGCCTTTAACACTTTTTTCTGGGGTTTTTCCAACACTTTTTCGGGATTCTTCCGGTGTATTTCTGGGGTGCTTCCGGTGTATTTCTGAGGTGCCTTTAGTACTCTATCCTGGGGTGTAAAACACCACTTTACGAGCCAATTTCGTCGCAAGAGCTTATTTCTCTAAAAATACCTACAAAGACATAAAACACCATAATAAGTACAAAAATGGGTACTAATAATATATACAATAGAGATGAAAATAGACACATAAATGCGTCTATCACCGGGCCCCCTTTCCCATCGACCAATCAGATCGCTTTTAAATGCGCAACATGCACTTTCAATTAAAAGTTAAAGTTTGTTGGTCGACACACTTAATTCCTTAAGGAATTGGACATATGCCGCTCATGCACGAAGACCAGTTCCAAAGAAGCAGTGCAAAAGACATAGCCAATAGCGCGAAGGACATCGACATCTTCCCAAAGCCTAGCGAATAAGAAAAACTGAAATAAGATCAGTCAACAGAGATTTTGCATGTGAACCTTAGTTGTCTTCTACTGATGTATTTGCCTATATAAGGGTTCAAAAATGATAGAGAGGGAGAGAGATCAGTGAAGAGAGAAGTACTAAGGAAATCATCTAGAGAACCAAGAGAGTATCTTTAGAACTTAGCATTCATCTTATATTTCTCCATTGTTGTATGTAAGTTCATCTTGTGATCATTTTAAGGACTCCATACATTCAATACAAAGTGTTTGTGAAGATCATTTTAGCGTCAAAGTGATGAATAATATCATTAATGTTTGAGTTGACACACATGACTTAAGCTTTGTGTTATTATCATTACAACGGGTGTAGTTGTAGGATTTTACGCAACTACATTTTGGCGCTAGAAACAGGGAGGATTTATCCTCACCTGCTAGTTATCGGCTAAAAATCATCATGTTTCAAAGTTTGTTTGTTATTCTCATTACCATCATTTTTCTGTCCACCATGAAAACCTGATAATTGAGTGTTTGAAGTCATCATTGCTTTAAAGACCAACGGTGCTTTCGAGTTTACCATGAAGTTTTGGTAAAAACATCACCGCTGTATTATTTGGAAAAGTTTCTGTCGAAGAACCTACTACCTTTCAAAGTTCTGAGCAACACTCTATTAGATTTCCTTCTTAAGATTCTTACTCAGTAACTGAATACCAAACCAAAGTTCATTCACCAACACTCCTCACTAGCAGAATGGTGCGAACCGCCTCAAGAGAAGGACATGTCATCGCTACACAAAGAAGTAACAGAGTGGCAAGCAGAAGAGGAATAAGAAATGAAGCCGAAACTTCAGCAGCTAGAGAAATGAGAGGTTTAGAGCGACAGAATCGTAATCGCATCCTACTCTCCATCATAAAAACAGACCAGCAGAACAATAATGCTGACGCCCAAAATCCAGTACAACAAAGTAACAATGAAGAGAGAGTCATCTACGAAGAAAACGTTGTACACACAACCGATTCCGAAACTATGGAGTAAGAGGACCAGGCAACACAAGCAAGAGGCGAAAACCTAGAAATGAGGACAATTTAACCATTCAGCAGTTAAGAGAGCGTCTCGCACAAGATAGGCGAATTGAAAGAGAGCTGAGGTAAGGACTTGAATGAAGTAGAGCGAGAGATGCAGAACTAGCAGAAGAACAGACAAACTTGGCACGTCAGAACGCCTTGTTGACAGAAGAAAATAACCGGCTGAATGAGGATATACATGCGCGAACTTATACTGGAGAAACGGAAACTCAGACTAGTAGGAGTTCGACAAGGAGAAGAAGAGAACATCACACTGGAAACAGATAAGTGCAAAATAACCGTGTGGAATATGAACAAGAAGTGTGTGAAAGAGAACGAGAAAGGGAGAACGCGCGCGACATAGAAAGAAGACTATAAGAACGAAAAGAAAGGATAAGGAATCGAGAAAGAAGAGAAAGTCCCGACCGCGAAATTGATATACAACGATATGATGGAAGGAGAGGAAGCAGTTCTGAGCGCGATATGGAGAGATGTAATCGCAGGAGAGAAAGAAGCTTAGAACGAAATACCAGAAGGTCTATAAGAAGAAGTTTGAGTGAACAAGGAGGGTTGGAAGCAGTAGTGGAACCAGAACGAGCAGAACAAACTAATGTGAATCAAGCTATACTTCAACAACTTGAAAAACTGAAGGAAGCAATGAAAAACAATAACAAAAGATGAGGGGGAAATGAAATTAGCAGAGGATATAGAGGAGGCAGAGTGATCACTATTTTCACGAGAAATATTACAAGCACCCATACCAACCAAATGTGCTTTGCCCACATTCTCCAGCATCTTTTACGGAACAGGAAACGCGGTACAACACATGAAAGCCTATAATCTTACACTAATGTCGTGGGCCCAGCATCAAGTGGTGCTCTGCAAGTATTTTCCTGTTAGTCTGATAGGAGAGTCTTCGCTATGGTTCGACAACTTGGGCGAAGGATCAGTAAATTCATTCGCGCAATTGCAAAGACTGTTCTTGGGTAACTACATAACCAGCAACCGGGCTAAGGCGGGGATTGAAAACGCGTTCAACCTAAAGAAGGCGCACGGCCGAGAAGTCTGAGAAGCCTAACCACGCGATGGAGGACCATGTGTAGTGAATCGACATGGGAAGTATCGGAGCGACATTTGATCCTCGATCGCCTTTGTCAATGCTTTGTACGCGACTGATCTCTTATACATATAAATATTTCGACTTAGACACGAAATTGATATGCAAGAACTAAGGGAGTATCAGGAAGAGTTTATCGCATTAGAAGAAAAGCAGAGAGAAATGGAAACCAACCTAACCACCATCACCGCAGCGAAAGGAGGAAGTGCGACACTTGTACCACGAATACCTGGCAATGTCGAAAGTATCCCAAACATCGGACAGAGAAAGTCAGCAAAAGAAAGTACCGCGAAAGAAGTAGCTCTATCAAGCAAAGATGAAGAATGGTTTCGGAGAGAATATGGGGATAAGCTTCACGCATATAATTACCCAGCAAGGAGATACGATAACCAGGGAGGAAGATTCAATAATGATCGCATGACCGGGTATAGCAACAATCAAAGATTCGAACGAATGCCATATTACCCACCATTCGAGGATGTGAAGCTTCCCAGGCTGAACACCCCAATAGAAAAGATCTGGGAGACTGTCGTGCTAACCGAAGAAATACCATTACCGGGGAATATAGGACGAGAACCCCCACAGGGAGGAAGAAGTGGTGAATTTTGTGTGTATCATCGGTTTCACGGCCACAGCACCGCAAGCTGCAGAAACGTGCGAAGGTTTTTGTTGGAGTTAATCGAGAAGGGAAAATTGAATCGATTTCTGGAGGCAAGCAAATTACCAAGGGCACCACCACCCCAGCAACCAGTAGTCATACATCGCATTGAAATCGGGCAAAACTCAAGGAAGATAAATTCAATTATACATTCTGCTAAAGACATTAACGACTTTCATGATAATGTCTTAAGCCTAGTGTACAAAAGAGATCGCAATGGCGAAGAAATACATCTAGTAACAAAAAGTCGTCCACTCGAGGAATGGCAAAAGCAACCGATTTCCTTCACGACAGACGACATACCAACAGGAGGAGGGATGCATTCTGATCCATTGGTTGTCACCATGACTATGCATCCACATTCTAAGTGGGAAGAGGATGAAGGAGAGAAAAAGTTACCATGGGCGATAAACAAGATTTTAGTATATACGGGAAGTTCCGTCGATATTTTGTTCTATCACGCGTTCAGGACCATGGGGTACAGCGACTCAGACCTGATCCCTTCCATGTATACAATTTACGGGTTCAATAGTGTTGCATCAAGACTAAAGGGCGAGATTACCATGGTCATTCCCGCAAGGGCGGTAGTCACATTTTGCGTGGTAAATGTAGAGTCGCCATACAATTCCATCATTGGGAGGCCTTGGATTCACAGAGTAATGGGAGTCGCGTCAACTTACCACATACGAATTTGATTCCCCATACCATCTGGCATGTGAGAGATTGTAGGGGACTGTACAAACGTAAAGAAATGTAATGAACTAGATGTAAAGCAATGTGAGGGAAAAGAGAAACTAAAGGTAAAGCAAAGACAGAATGTGAAAGACGATAAACGGGCGGAAAGGCTGATGATCAATATAATAAGAACAGAAGAGAAAAATTACGCGAAGGAGAAAGGGGGTCAAAACAAAAATATTGGGCGAAATACAAAGGGAAAGGATAAGGATGAATGCGTTCTGATGAACGCGAATTCAAACTTGCGAAAACTTAAGAAGATATCAAAACATGGCGAGATAAAGAGCACTTCGCAGGATTAGTCTGTCACGGGATTCACCTCCTAAAGGGATGATGGAGCAAGGTGAAGCAGCAAAGCACAAGCACTCTCAAAAGACGAGCATTACATCCTCTACAGAATTGCAGAATGCGCTCATAAACGCATATGCACAAATCGATTTGCTCAAAACAGAAAGAAACGCATTATTCGGCTTAAAGAGAGAACAAGGCGAAAATGTACAAGATTTGGTATTAAGGTGGAAGGCCCAGTGTAATGAAATCTCTAACCGCACCACTACTGATCACTCTGTTCACAATGAAAGAAAGCGAGGAATCGCAGGTCATCAGCACAAAACAAAAACTGACCTCGCGAAAGCAATGATTGGAGGCGAAGGAAAGGATATGCGCCGCGCACAAGTTACCAGCTAAAACACATGTGCAATGATGAAATGATGTCATGAAGAAAGCAAGCTATGTACCAACCAAAGAAACATTAATATGAAGCAAAGTTCTTTCTATACGCGAGCAATCCAAAGGAGAAACAAAGTATACGTAATCATATCGTAAGACCTCAATAGGGGGAAGCAAGTCACTATTGAAAACCTCTAATTAGGGAGGCTGGGTACCCAATTTTTCCGTGTCAACTTAGTTCGCATGGTCGTGCGACGGCGTTTAGCACGATCAAGTAAGAAGCGTCAATAAGCCCTAACACGCGTCATATTGGGAAAATCCCGGAGAAGTCACTTATATTGGGGCGAAAATAAAGCCTATCCGCTGGAGGCCACTGAGAACGAACCACTCAGCGAATAAGTTCTCCGGTATGTGGTGTAGAAACATGACCAGTGGAGTAGAAGGAGTTCCTGGCTTGGATACACTTGGTCCAAAGAAACCCCACTTAGGGTGTGATCTCGCGCCACAATCCACAGAGGCGAAGGGTACGAGGTCATGACAACACTGGTTGTTGAATAACTGGATGGGAGGAGCCCAACTGAAATGGTTAGGGGTGACCTCCTTGAAAGGGCAATTCATGGGGAATATAAATGGACGGCACCCTCCATTAGGGAGCTGAATTGTGTCAAAGACGACAATGTGTTGGGACTTTTTACTCACGGGAGTATTTAAGACCTGGTATATTGTCGCAAATACGACCTAAGGAGGTAAAAATACTAACACAGTTAAGGAGATATCGATGGCCAATGACTCGCAAGAGCACATGGAACTGAGATTTCGTCGCCAATGTTGAAAACCCTACCCAAGGCGACCATAAGTCCTTTAAGTTCTCTATGTGGGGGGAAGGAAGTAAGACCTTATCTAGGAGGCAAGTAATACCTATAAAGATCATGCGAATGTAAATAATAAAGGAGCGCGAAAGAAACTGAGGCAACAAAAGATCATGCTGAGGCATGAAAGAGCAATGAGGAAACGCGACCCCATGGAGCTAAGTATATATCATTCAAGATTATATTTCGATTTCGATATATCTATAACATGTTAGAGAGTATATACATAAATTCCTATGTCACCATTATCCCAATTAATACCATGCGACACACACTCTATCCAATCATAACTCCATGATAAAGACTTGCTTCGCGCATGCATCAAACCCCAAAGACGCGACATAACCTCATATGCACGAATGTCATGATAAGAAATAGATATAAGTTTAACTTACTACTCGCATTACCCTAGTATTCTCCAAAACCTAAATTCAACGTTCGCGAGGGTCATAAATAAATATTCGCTCTCAACTATTGTTATAGATTCGTTTGCATAAACCATATTCGTATAACATGATAGAACACTAGTCTTCCTTCGAAGGTGGAAAGCAGAGGCAAGTATGGGAATACTAAAATTCATATTCTTTCCACCCCTTCAGTCAGATGCCTGGAAACACGCTGAGTTGGATTTCGAATTTCAAGTACATAACAACGTTTGAATTAGAATTACTTGTCTAAATATTAAAGAACAATAAAAAAATGAGTATTCAAAAGTCAAGCTACGCCCCCCCAAGCTTGGGAGCACCCAGATAACCACTCAAAAGAAGATAAAGATGTCAACAGGCAAAAGAAAAAAGAGGGAAAAACAAAAGAGCGGAATCTAAGAACAAACAACATCAGGAACAGCTGAAGGAGGATCAGTAACTTCAGGCATAGACTGGATAGTTTGCACCAAAGCATCAGCAGCTTGCTCGCTTACGGCACCACTATCCGCGGTTTGGGAACGATCTCCTCCCTTCTCAACATCATCATTGACAGGACCAGACCCCTCATCATCAGCATGCTCACCCTCAGAGATGTTTGCACTCACATCTTCATCCTCTTCATCATCGCTGACAGGAACTTGAGGATAGTTCATGCGGGGAAGCCCCTGCTTATCGTAAACCCAATTAACCGTGAGCTGGGTCTCTTCGTTCACACAACGCTGAGTCGCCTTTGAATATTTCTTGCTGGCCCCATCCATGAAGGACTGATATTCCTGCTATAACTCCTCCTTTGACTTTCGCAAGTTATCTCGCTCCTGCGTAAGATCAGACACCATGCTCGAAACTGTAGAAAATTATTGAGAAGAAGAATCCCGCGCCTTGATAGATTCTTCCAACTTTTGCTTCAGCACGGTAATTTCTTGTTGGAACGACTCTGACAAATCAGAAAGAAAGACAAGTCAGAACGGCACGGCCTAAATAAATACATAAAAATGAGACAGCAATTACAGCAGCCTTCACGACTACCTTCTTTCTGCGAAACAATTACACAAAGGTCACGCGAAGCTATAGGCTGATGGGTAACATCTTGAAGTAACCGCAGATCTTCTAATACCCAATCTTTACAGCGATAAGCTTCATCTCTTTCTCCCGATAATTTTACCAGCTTCGACGCTAAATCATCAGATACATCCTTCTGTGATCGAAGAGAGCTCTCTAACAAACAGCAGTCTCGTTGAAGTCTATAATACGCACCATTAAAAGAAAGCTTATTATATCTCAAGCCGCGGTTGTCATCCGACAAGGTCCGATTCTCGTCAAGAAGGGAACGATTCACCATGTTAGATACTTCAAGAGCTCTTGCAAGCTGACCAGATACATAGCAATGTTGATCCGACCGAGCACGCTAACCAGAATTGTCAATCTGTATCCCCACAACTTGCTCGCGTAAACACAAACGACCATTCTCTAGCTGAGTAATTTGAGCCTTCAGTGCGACACACTCGTCTCTAGTATCTTTTACGACGAATTAAAATTCATACCGTTCGGACGTGCGTTTTCGGTTTAAAGATTAAGTACGAAAGGCCTAAAAATCAAGAAGGGTGACGCAAAGGCATAACATGCACGAAAGACACACAATTTTGCAGAATCTCACCTTTAAGTTCCTCATTCTTCGCGCGAAGTCTAGCAACATCATTTTCCCCAGCAGATAGCTCAGACACCTGCTTTTTCAAATCATCAATGATTTGTTCATACTTACAGAGTTCATCAACCTGAACCAAAGAAAGAAGTGGAAATCAATAAAAGAAAAACTTACCTCTGATTCAATGACGGTAAGTTTATCGCGCTTGGAAAGTTGGGATGACTCAGAATCAGTCTTGGGAGGCGACATACCCAGCGCGATAGAGATTAACCCGGACCACTGCGAAGCTTCAGTAGTCGCATTGCCATAACAGTACCAGACACCTGCTCATCCTTTGCGACAATAGCCTCAGGGAAAGAACATGTTATCGTCGTAGTAGCATCTTCATGTGCACGATCAGGAGCAAGTGTAGAAAGAGGTTTAGGGGAAAGACCAGCAGTCATCTCGCCCTTTACTTGTGCGATAGTAGCTGGTGGCATCAGCGTTAGAGGACTCACAATGTGCACGAGGGCCCCACCGCGTGAACCCCTCTTCATTTGAGGTGAACTCTCTTTGCCCGGAGAAATTTTCTGTTTTCGAGACCCATTTTTCGTCATCCTTTTCCGGTCACCAGCGGGATTCACTGGAGGTTTGGATAGATTATGTCTGAGGCAACAGATTTAAGTATGTGAATACTAAAATTAAACAAAGTACCAAGAACACTAACATCAGCAGAAATAACGGAAATAAGAAAAACTCAAAAAAACGCAGTAAATCCTTAAAAACTCAAGCAAAACACAGATACTTACTGGGGAGATGATTCATTAGAAGAAGGGATAGTGGATTGGCTCGACATAGCGGTAAATCTTTCAAACAGACGAACTTTATGCAAACAGGTTCTATCGATACAAAGAGGAAGAAATAAGGTGAAGAAGATGAATCTCTCTCTTCGAAAGTATTTATTGAAACAGACGAACCGGCTGAGGCAGTAACCGGTCAAGAATTGGAACCTCGATATGTCAATCGAGAAAAGGTGAAGTTATTGCACGTGGAAATAACCATATGGAAAAACCGGAGAAATGTCGGGCAAAGAAGGAAAAAAGTCTCAAATGCGAAGCTGAGATTCTCGCATTATTCCACTTACAGAAGAACAACGCGAGAAGAGGAAAAATGTAGGGGCTAAATATCGCACAAGACATAACTTAACTTCGCCCCAGATAAGATAGCCCTAAACACGAAGTTACTATGATAATCAAAGATCAAGGCGAAGAATATCAGCGCGATGATAAAGAAAGAATGTGAACAAGCAACCATGTGATGAAAGTAGCACGAAGACCAGTTCCAAAGAAGCAGTGCAAAAGACATAGCCAATAGCGCGAAGGACATCGACATCTTCCCAAAGCCTAGCGAATAAGACAAACTGAAATAAGATCAGTCAACAGAGATTTTTCATGTGAACCTTAGTTGTCTTCTACTGATGTATTTACCTATATAAGGGTTCAAAAATGATAGAGAGGGAGAGAGATCAGTGAAGAGAGAAGTACTAAGGAAATCATCTAGATAACCAAGATAGTATCTTTAGAACTTAGCATTCATCTTATATTTCTCCATTGTTGTATGTAAGTTCATCTTGTGATCATTGTAAGGACTCCATACATTCAATACAAAGTGTTTGTGAAGATCATTTTAGCGTCAAAGTGATGAATAATATCATTAATGTTTGAGTTGACACACATGACTTAAGCTTTGTGTTATTATCATTACAACGGGTGTAGTTGTGGGATTTTACGCAACTACATTTTGGCGCTAGAAACAGGGAGGATTTATCCTCACCTGCTAGTTATCAGCTAAAAATCATCACGTTTCAAAGTTTGTTTGTTATTCTCATTACCATCATTTTTCTGTCCACCATGAAAACCTGATAGTTGAGTGTTTGAAGTCGTCATTGCTTTAAAGACCAACGTTGCTTTCGAGTTTACCATGAATTTTTGGTAAAAACATCACTGTTGTATTATTTGGAAAAGTTTCTGTCGAAGAACCTACTACCTTTTAAAGTTCTGAGCAACACTCTATTGGATTTCCTTCTTAAGATTCTTTCTCAGTAACTGAATATCAAACCAAAGTTCATTCACCAACACTCCTCACTAGCAGAATGGTGCGAACCGCCTCAAGAGCAGGACATGTCATCGCTACACAAAGAAGTAACAGAGTGGTAAGCAGAAGAGGAATAAGAAATGAAGCCGAAACTTCAGCAGCTGGAGAAATGAGAGGTTTAGAGCGACAGAATCGTAATCGCAGCTGATTGCTAAAGGGAACCTATGAGCTCATTTCTAGGGGCGTGAGACTTGAATTGTACTATGAGTTTTTGAATTGAAAAACTAAGAAAACAAACACACATTTTCTAGTCATAATTTTTGGAACAACTTCCATTTGCCAAGATGCTTGAAACTAAAGAACTTTGCTACACCTACCCAAAAACAGCACGGAGGTGGGCACCGAGAGGGATCGGACAGTCCTGGTGTGACTCTCAACATTGGGATAGGGAGTGGGGCATGAGTAGGCCCCATCTTCCCTCTCACACGGTGCCCAGCTCTGTTGAATCTTTTCAGTGTATCCATCATTTCTGGAAACTAAAACCCCAACTTCTGCTGAACAAAATCCATGGCCACTAATAAGAGATACCAGTTTGTTTGAGGGTGTATCATTCCCAAGATAAATTGGTTCCCCTATTAGCTGTCTTCAACATTTTGAAATTGACAATGTAGAGTAGTAGCACAAAAGAAAAAAAAGAAGACAACCAAACAAAACCTTAAACAAAATTCCGGACCTTAAAATAAAACACCCCCTACACCGGGTATTTGCGGAGAAAGATACTTGTTAGGGTTTTCTTGTGGAAAATATTCGAAAAATGATTCGGCAATTTTTTCATCCCTCTGTTGTTAGATCAAGCATGATCAGATCTGTATCAACATATATACAAGCAGCAAGAGGAGAAATAGCGGATCCTGGAAATTTTGTTGTCTCGTTACCTTATGTGCCAGTGCAACTAGTAGAGATTGAGAAGGTCATAGACTCATAATACCAGCAAAAAAAAGGCCAGATGACTATCTTTCCTGGACATGCATCTGACGTTATTGTGCTCAAACCTGGGGTACTCACATTGGTCTCCAAGGGCAAAACAGCTGACTACTTCATCAGTTGTGGGTCTGTGTTCATCCATAAACGCCCTCTAATTGAAGTATTATTCACTGATGAGCCTTTAGTACCCATTAAAGTGGATAATAAGGTTCAGACAAGTCTCCCGGATCGTATTATTGCAGATTGGGCTAAGAAGAATGTCACAGAGGAAAGCCAGAAGTTGAGCACATCCTCTACTGATTTGGTGAAAGCTGAAGCTTAAATTGTATTGGCTGCCCTTGCAGATTCAGACCATTATCTTTTTTTAACTATTTGAATTGTTAAACTCTTTTGCTGTAATGACTCCGAAGTAAAATAAAAAAGAAATTCCTCCTTTATGTCAACAGATAGATGGAAGTTATTTACACTGTTCATTGGAACCTGTGAAAATCTCAACAGGCATGGCTTAAACAGGAAAACATACATGGTTCATATGAAAACTGACACAGCTGTTTCTGTAATGACATTACTCCAATCCTACATAAGACAGCCGACGTAACGAGTACGGGGATATTTCTTTTGTAGGTGAGGCCATTGCACAAAAATGATATCAGCAATATGCAGCTTGTAAAGAAGAAGACCGCTTAAAGATAACCTCTTAACCCTTGCGATACTCTCAACATAAAATATGGATGACCATCTAATCCCAATAACCTGCACCCAAAAGCCAAACAAAGTCAGGCGTCGGAGAACTCTTAAGTGAAATTGTGTATTTGCTCTTAAGACATGTGAAGCCAAAAATCGAAAAATGATGATAGAAAAACCATGAAAGTACTTTACTATCACTTGCATCTTTACAGATCAGACTATAAAGCTCTATGAAAAGTAAAGTTGATCAGGCTGACCTTAAATAGGAACGCAATTAGGCAGAGAGGAAAACAAGTCCCGGGGCCGTTGCAGAGTATCTGTAAGTATAGCGTCACTAAGTTGCATAAATCTGAAAACTGTAACTTAACTTCTGTTGCTGTTGAAATAATTACAAACATTTAATGGTTGAAAATTTGAGATCATACCACTTGAGGCCTAATTTTTATCATCAGCAATAGAGCATGGCCCAGAGCAATTAGTGTTGTCCCGATTGATGTTAAATATGATTGACCTACTTCTCGGCTTCGGTAAATTTGCATGAACTGAGCTGTTTCCTTTAGCTTGTCAAGACCTGCCTGAAAGTCCAAAACGCTTCAAGAAAACAAATATATACAAGCTTTGAAACAAGATAGAAACTCAAGTATTATGTGCATTATGAACACCTTTCAACTAATAAAATATACGGAAGCAGAAAACAGAAAAAGAAGAAAAATCATTAACCTGATCAACCATAGAGGCTTCCAGTACTTGAGCTTTCTGAAGACTCATATTATCAGTTGAAGCTGCTACATAGACTCGCTGTGTAAACCTGTCCCTTTGAAGCACGCGAATGAGATTAATCATCTCAGCCGTGTGACCACCTACATTATGATCACACCCCAAAGTCAACATATAAGAGATAAGAAAAACAGAAGAAAGCAACTTTCCAGCAAATACAAAACAAAAACAATGATGGTAGATTCATGAATGTACCTGAACCTAGAACGATTAGGGTGCTGACAGATTTGGGAGGTGAGTAATGAAGAGGTTTCTTGCTTTGATGTATGACGAGCAAAATACGAATAATAAAGATGATAAAAATTGTGATGAGGATGAAAATAAGATTAGGCATCGTCATTATGGAGAAGCAACATCCATTTCCCTTTTCCATGATCAGAACTAACTTCCTGACCACTAATATCTGGAATCAAAGGTATTAGATTAGTAATGAGTATAACTCAAGTTTAAGGAATTTGACAGGACACAACACACAAAAATGAAAACATTACATTAAGAAATGCAACAGTAAAATGGATGTCAAAATGCAGATAGCATTACGTTGCCACACGAGCTAAAAACAAAGGAAGCAACTCCAGAGATCAAATTAGTAATTCAATAAGAATTTCCTTCAAACTTGATGAGTTTGTTAGGTTTAACTATGAGCAAAGAATCAAGCCACTAATTGAGATTGTCATGTATCTGCTGCACAATTTCGATGCTCATTCCTTCACCCAGGAAAAGAAACAAAATAATATGGAGGAAACTTTTTAGCAGAAATAGATGGTCAGGCAGCAAGATCACAGGAACGTAAGAAAACAAGAAACGCCAAATGAATAGATAATAAATTTTGACCACAAGTAAGGTTATTTTTACGAACTATCTTTCTGATGAAGGAAAGAAACAATTAGTCTAGCATTTTAACCTCATTGTGAAGGGACCAGCTGTACCACCTCCACATAAAAAACTATTAACTACAAACATCAAGGTAATTACATTACACTATCTAGATTTTAGTTTAACTTCCCAAGTGTTTACTTGACTTTATCTTTGCCATTTATTAAGCAAGAACCCCTACTAGCAACAATAAGTTCCCCCCACTGACGACCACTAACATTAGAGTTCTTGGTGCACAATAATAATTCGTAGAGTGATAAAATTAAGAGACAACTCCATTGGTGTATGTTGCACCAAGAGGAGAGCAAAATGTATTCGGCTCAATGTTTCTCCTAATGAATATTGACATTAACAAATTCATCAAATTATTGGCAGAACTAGGACTTAATTTTGATACTTTCACATATAATTGCAGCTAAGCTTGGTCATGAGGTCATGAAGTGCGCATTTGATGTTAAGAGTATGAGAAGAAACAAAAAGTTTACCTGCTCAATTTGATCAATAATGGTGATTGATGGCCCTTAAACCAAGAATTGCATATGAAAAAGCAGTTGCCTCACATGTCCATTGATGTGTTTCCAGACATCTCTCTCAGAAAAGATACAAGGTAGCAATCCTGTCACATATATATCAGCTGAGCAAATTGAATTCACCAAAACAATAACCTAATTTGAAAATTTGAAAAACAAAACAAAATTTTCGATATGAACCCTGAAATGTACCTTCATGAGCATGGGTGATTGATGGCTTCAGATTGAATCTTGGAACGATACTTCCAACTCAAACTGTCACAAGCTCAGAGAGAGAGAAATGGAGGGGAGGATTTTGGGGATTACTAGAGTTGCAGTGTTATTATTAATATACTCTATTCAGGGTCATTTTTGTCATTTTGACAGTGAAGAGTTGGAAGTTATTTGTTTACACTCTTCTTACACTGTTTGTGGTACCTCAGTAAAATTTCAAAAGGCATGGCTTAATCAAGAAATGTACATACTTTCATATGAAAACTGACACTGAACTTTGGCACAACAATGTTTTATGTTTACATGGATTTAAAGCATAGTATTGTTAGATAGTGAAGCAGACAACTCAGTAGCATCTTGACGCCGGTACCGGCCTTACGGCGACACCCTTCTTCCATGGCTTCTTTGCAGAACTAAGGATACAACTAGCCCATAAGTGAAGCTTTAAACTTGAGAACCAATGCAATAACTACGAGTAGGAAGATGATCCCACACGAGGAACCACCAACTCTATGAATCCAGTAAGGATCGAAGTTAGTAAAATTCTGGTCTAATTGGCGAGAACAATAAATAGACACCATTAACACCACGAGCAAAAGAGGTAACCATGAAGCAAAGCTAAACTCGTAAACATCTTCTTCTTCCTCTTCCTCTGATGCCTTTTGATCAATATATAATGGTGAAAGCACTGCAAGAAGACCCAAACATATTGCTACTAGCTTTTCACTCGACGAAGGTTGTTTAGCCATACGTGTATGTTTTGCTCTTCTTGTTTGTGTGCAGCATGAACTTGTGTTGTGATAATGGAGTTCTAAGGTGTGGTTATAGGTCTAAGGCTTGTATAAGAAGATTGGCATATATTTTTGTTGGGAGAAAAAGATGATTATGCTCCTTCCATTATCTTATTAATTAACTAGTAATATGAATGGCATATTATGGTTGGTAGCAAGATAATATGGTAGATATGGAATCTGATTCTATCCATATTCAACCCAGACTTGTATCTATTCTCAAGTCAAGACCTTTTGTTGGGTGATAATTTGAAGATCAAAAGGTTCAATGCATACTGAACAAATGAAATGGAAAATAATTGTGCTTCAATTATAGGATTATTTTATTTTATTTTTTTGGCTTCAAACTTATTCACCGGGGGTGATGAATTATTTGACAAAAACGTATATTTTGTTTATTACTTCCTCCGTTACTTAAAAACATATATTATTCTGGTTTGCATAATTTTTAAAGCAAGCATGTGAGGGAATAATTATTTTTAAATTTATTTCCAAAATTATTCTCAATAAAATATTTAATTGCCATTAATTATCATTAGTTTGGTAAAGGGGTAGTTTTGGATGTTCATCCCATCCTATTACAAATTATAGTGCCGTTTTTTTTAGATACAAAAATTTAAAATGAAAGTGCCCTTTTTTAGGAACAGAGGGATTATTTGTTATTTTAATTGATTGCACATAAATTAAAAAAGAATTATAGAATATTATTAAAGAAGTATGAATTTTTTTAAAATGCTAGTGTAAAATTTTACTATTAGAGTCAACCCCTAGTTAAGTATTTAAAATTGAAAACTCTAGGATTAAACTAGTCCCCACATTAAAATGAATCGTGATTAGGTTAAAATTTAGGAAGTTGAGCCTATAAGATAAAAGGGGTCTGTCATCCCAGGATTTTGTTGGACAGTGACTACAAGTCCACCATGGCCCCTTAAATTTTTTTGGAGTAAGGAATATCAGCAGACCATATTATCATTCTTTTTGATTTTTGTTAAAGAGAAAGCCAAAACATGGGGGAAAAGCTGACTTTCGGTCAATTATATTTGACCTTGACTCAATTTGGGTGCAAATATACATTACTACTAAACTCATCTCCGATCTTAATTATTTCTCTTAGTCGTTTACCGCTACCATCACAAGTCAGCAGTAGAGATGGATCTAACAAGATAGCTAGAAAGTTTTCACTTGTAAAGAAGCAGATCCAAACACATGCGAATTCCCTTATTCGCATACACTATTCCCGCCGTAAGAGGGGAGCTTCTGAATCACTTTTTTCTTCCTTGTAAAATACCGAATTGTTGATCAATCAATCCAACTGAGTATTAATTCAACCTGATTGAGCCCATGCTATTTGTGAAGTAGTCAAGTAGCTTGTAGTCTAGTACCATACATTAAAGCTTGCAAGCTATGGGGGGACACTTTTATCGGAAGCACCACCACTCGTGCACTATCAAGATTCATTAACAGTTGTTTCTATAAAAACACACAAGCATCGTAATTTGTAAGTGATGAAAAGGAATGACTAATATTTGTACATATAACACTAGTTTTCATCTTATTTTCATGGAGTTCCTACGTACTTATTATCATCATGTATATGATTATTATCTTATCAATATTAACCTTGATGATGACATATCATCTGATCACCTATGTCATCTGATAATGCATGCCAAACAGAAACTAGTTCGCATTGCCATTAACAACAGTGCGAATATCAGATGACATAGGTGATCATTATGAACTTAATCCATGTGCACAACTACATGATATATATATATATGTATAACCCACTTTGTTTCGACCAATTGGTTGTATTCCAAATAGCGCATAACATTTTATATCTCTGAAATGCATAACTTAAATTCATTCCAATGTTGCCGACAAAGTAACACAGAGGATTACGAAATAAGGTTGTTTGTTCATTGATCATAATACCCTATGCCTATGGATTCAACTGGTCATGATGAAGCATCGATGAAAACCCATAGTATCTCTCTCAATGAATCTATAAAAATGCAACTGTTAGTTTCATCATCACTACTGTTGTCAATAAACAAAAAAAATCTAAGTGGTAAAGCGCAACTGTTAGTTTCATCATCACTACTGTTGTCTTAGCAGCGATGAAGAATTAACGTTACGGATAATCTTCAGTACTAATTTATTTTTACACCCTAATTGAGTCAAGGTCAAAGACATTTGACCAAAAGTCAGCTTTCCCCCAAAACTTTTGGCTTTCCCTTTAACAAAAATCTTCTTTTTTGCACAAACATTTTTATCACCGAGAAGAATCAATTCTTTTATGCACAACTAAGGGGTCAATTATATCAAAGTCATATCTCAAATAAAATCCATGACGGTGATCATTTCTCCACTGAAATCTTTGGAGATATAAATCCATTCAATGTCGGTTTACTCTCAGGTTTGATTCGAAGATTAGTAGACAATCTAAAGTCTAGACTCTGGATAATTACTACATAGTAGTGTGACTGGTACCAATACACAAAAACTCAACCGATTACATGGATATTGTGCGACTTGTGTCACTATCTCGATAAGAAAATAAAAATAAATTGTTTGGCTATCTTGTGTGCCTAAAATGGTTATTGAGATGAAAACTATTGTAGCTACATTAGTTTTTCCTTGATAAGAAAGGATACTTTTATTAGAATAAAACACTGATACATGTTTTTATTCTCAGATATAAAAGAACTCAACCATCCAGGGGGGACAATGATAATCCCAACATTCACCTAGCCTCTTTAGCTAATAGGTCAGTATACCCATTGCTTTGTCAAGGAACCTGAGTACATATCCAAGATTCAAATTTCAGGTTAACTATCGAAACAGACTATGTGCACTGTACTTGGATTGAACTTAAAACATGAAGAAAATAAATCCAGTGGTTGCGGACTAGATTCATTAGAATATACCTTTGCATGACCAAACTTCTGGAGAGGCTTCTTTTAATGATATCAGTATAATATTGAGTAAAAGGAGTCTGCTTGCTTTCCACTTTGATCTGCAAAAATTTATTCAAGACATCGAGTAAGCATTTGCTAGCACATTCTTCATTTAAAGAAAAGAAAAACGAAAGAAAGAAACCCAACCTCCTGAAGAAATGAGTCAACAGATGCCTTATCTTTTGGTGAAAAGGCAACTTCTTCTCTTTTCTTGTTCACAAACTCAACATTCTGCTCAACCTGCTTTACCATAAATTTATCCAATAAAATAATGTTACAAAGCTAAACCCTG
>JAJJMB010011222.1:11315162-11379267 GCA_023531105.1 Papaver atlanticum | reverse complement strand
ATTAGACGTTTGACGGGACGTCGAAGACTTTCAACAGTAGTTTTCTCATTGAACTTTCTCAGACGAATTAGGGGAATAGCTGCCAGCTCAGGAATGATATATGGTAGCTCCACTGAGCAACGTGAGCTGAAAGCAGCTCAATCACAGATAAGACACACTCTTCTTGGAAGAGACGTGATTTCAGCCACTGCTTTGGGACCTACATCAAAAATTGAATCTTATCAGCCTACCATTACTTCAACAAACATTAAAAAATCAAACTTTTAAATCATGTAACCTTTAGTGCAAATGACATGTCAAAGGGTTTTGCAGATTTTGCATCTGGCTTGCCAGTTCCAATGTACTCCAAGGAGTCTGGCACCAAGGATGTCACAGGAATGAAGTCCCTTGAAGAACTTGAAAGCTGATTGAGCATTTGAATGCATTTTACTCTCAAAGGCAAGTGTCGTGGCCCAGAAAAAAGGTGAGCCACTCCATTAATAATTTGAGCAATTAAGTACACCAACAGTTGAAGGTCATTATCTTCCACGTTTGTGCAGACATACTTCACCCACAAATCCACACAGTTGATGTATTGCCAGCTATATATCTTCTCCATCGATTCCTGAAGACACAAACACCTAGGTGTTAGCAGGATGTAACTTAAAAGAACCCCGGTTGAAACAACTGACCATCAAAATTTCAAACAAAAAACATAATAGAAAAGAATGAATCGTCTGTAATCCCGCCATAACAGTATTGCTGGTGCACGAGTTAACAACAATAAACAGATGGATACTTCAGGTTCAAGGAAAACTTCTAAACTAAAAAATATTATAATCTGTCTTAGCTTACGGAAAAAAAGAAGAAGGAAGAGCATCTACCTATTCCTTTGTGTGAAGGCACTGCTGTAATATTGTGGCTAGTTGCTGGGTAGATACCAATGCCTTGCTACATGATCTCGGGACATCTAGAGAATAAAGCTCGACAAGGGAGTGCACAAGAAATTTTATGTGTAACAAATTTGTGGGCTCCAAAAACTTGCTTCGTGCAATAAAGGCCTTGTATGTTTTTATCAAGCAGGGCTCGAGACAGTTTAAACTCAACTGACTAGCAGCATCGCGCATGATAAGAAATGATGCAGATGGAACTTTTCCTTCCCCAGTTGCCCAGAGATGAACTGTTACCTGCACTCAAATTTAAGTATCATAAGGAAAAGAAGAAGATGAAAGCTTTTGCATGTCAAATTTCCTTCATTAGTGCTAGGGGGCCAAATGTAAACCACAAGGAAAGATGCTCAAGCTCATGGGGTTCACCCCAGCCGTTACCCCGTTCCAAATTTCTAGCCACAACAAAACGTTCATTCAGTTTTAACGGTGATTTTAAAGCAACCTTTATTGGAGATTAAACAATAAAGTTACTATTTGGAATTTAAACAATCAGGTAATTTCTGGTCAGGAGATCTACATGGTGAGGTATTTCACACCATGGACCATTGACTTCCTGAGTTTCCAAGAGGTCCCTCTTAGCATTACAACCTACCACTAGTTTGGTGAAACATTCTCAGCCATCAGTGATTAGGAAACAGAACCATAGTAAGTTTCGCCAATCAATTAACCAAAGAAAACAGAACCGTAGAAGTACCTTATTGAGCTTCTTCAGTAGTGACGGAAATGCAGCAAAGAATATGGTCGAAGCTCTCAGTCGGGTTAGAGCAAATGCAAGCATCTCAGAGTCAGTAACGTGGTTGAGAAAGATAATTGTACTACTTAGATAAGACTGAATCAGAGGCTCTGAATCTTTCCATTTTTGGGTTTTCTTCAACCCCAAAACAGTATGTTTCTCACAGTCAAAGCTCGGGATCTCCAAATGTGCTCGAAATATGTTATCAGCTTCGCGAAGGGTAAAGTTCAATATCTTACAAAACGTCTTGCTACTCTGAATTCTCTGCGAGATTGCATCGATGGCATCACCAGATCCATATTGACAGGCAGCTCGGTATGCATTCAAGAGATTAGGAAGAACAGACAAGTTCTGATCCTCTAAAACCAGTTGACACCAGGAATCAATTATTGCAGTAGTCAAAGGCTTGCCAATGCTGGAACCAGCTTCCACCATATCCTGGTCACTAGTTTCGGCTTCTTCATCGGAATCCTGCAACAACCAAACCCAAAAATATTGAAGAAAAAAAAAGTCTAACGAGGATAATACAGATTTCATAGCTCTCGCTGGTGAAGCAAATCAAGTAACGGATTACATATAATCCCAGCAATTTGATTAAAAAAGAAAAGTCTGTTGGTACAGTTCTCATTCCAAACAACTCTGATATTAGCACAACACTAAGAAGGTATGATAGCTCAAACAACTTACACTGTAATCACTGTCTTGCTCAAGCTCATCGACATGAGCTTCCAAGAATTCTGCAAATTCTGGATCCTGAATCAAAAAAGAAAAACACGGAAATCAAACTCGGTAGATAATCTACAGACCATGAGAAAAGTACAATTGAATCAAGAATGAGAAAGAAGACTAAATGAACAAACACGGAGTTACAAACTAAAAAATGTGCTGATAAGACAATTACAGAAAAAGCATCAAATATTGTTTATCAGTATTGACAGGTTTCACATTCTCAAACAAACTCACACTACTGATAAAGTTAACTCGTTGCATTTATTTACAGTAATGCACCATTACCTTTTCCACCAGACGGTCCAATTTCTGCTTTTGCTTGGCAAGTTCCAGACGAAGCTCGTTGTTCTGCGCCATTAGAGGCCTGTCATTCCCCTCATCTGCAAGACATTATTCACTCTTTAATTAGTTGCAAACACAAAAAATCACTAATGCATCAATTACACACAACAAATTCAATTGCTCAATTCGAACCTGAATCATCGTCGCTTTCACTTGCAGCATCATACGCACCTTCAAAGGTCTAATTAATAATTCAAAAAACCCATTTCAGTCAAATCCAAACAAGACTAATTAAAATAATCAAATTGCGAAAAACTGAAAAACTATCCCAACAACCTCTGGAAGAAATTCATCAGTATCAGAACCGTCTTCAGTCGAATCATCGGTTTCATAACCATCAAATACAGGCACGAGAGATACGTCTCCAACAGCCACATCATCTTCATAATTATCAACATCTAAATCCTTTTTAGGAAGAGTTTTATGTGTAGGACCATCTTTCTTCTCTCCTCCTACACTTTACCAACGCCACTAATAATAAGACCACAACAAAAAATTAACTCAAAAAAAAAATTCAAGATTACAATCATTTTTTATAGAGATTCTAACTTGGTTTCTTTTTAAACATAGATTTCTGCTTTCGCCTCTTCTTCATCACAGATGGAAGATGTTTCTTGGCGAATTTCCTTGCCTTTTTCCCAAGTTTCGACATTTTTGCTTCCTTGGCTAGGGTTTCAGAGAGGGAGAACGAAGAAGAAGAACAAGGAGGGGTTCGTGTAGAATCTACATGGTTTCAGAGAGTTACAAACATAAACATAACCAGTGACAACGATAACATGGTATGAAAAAAAGAAAGAAACCCTTTCTTAAGATTAGTGCAGACATTGCAGATTTCTACACTGATGTCTCTCCTCCATAAAACAAGCTCAATGAAGCTCAAAAGGTTCATACTACAAGCAGTACGTGAAGACTATGACAAGATGGTTTTCTTAACAATCGCTACTAAATATAAAACAGAGACGGGGCCGAAGGACAAAGAATACCCACATTGAACATTCAATTAAATGTAACAAAGCTCCATCTGAAAATGGAAAAACAAAACATGCTTAGAATAGATTAGTACACAACAGCAATTCTCATTAGCTGATTGAAAATCACCAAATACCAATGCCTCTGAACCCCTAATTAGCTAGTACCCCCATTCAATCTAACCAAGGAAGCAGTACTAGATACAAAACTCAACTAGTTTGACATTTGTTACATACCCCATAATGTCAAAAACCCAGTAAAGCATGCTAATGATACAAATATGAAACAGCATAAAAAATCCAAGAACACATGTACTCAAGAAGTATTTGCCAATCTTCACAAGAACCCTAAGAACACAAAAGATTTCTTAGGATTCCACATTGTAAAAACCTAGAAACAGAAAATAAAAAAGAAAATAAAGAGGAGAATCCGATTACCTGCCTGCCTTTGATCTTTAGATCTTCCGCTTTTTCAATCTATTGTTTTGTCGGTCAGGGAAGGATGAAGAACGCCGCTGCTACGCTAGGGTTTTTGCAAAAGGATCAAGTTATCCCTCTATTTTTCAGTTTCAGACTTTCAGTTACAGATTTGCGTAAATGTTTACAAAACAAGGGGTAAAACAGACAGACTTAAAATACATACCAAATGACGCGATTGCCCCTCAGTGTTTTCGTCACTTTCACATTTTGTATTGTAAATGTCAAAATATCCAGGGGTAAACAGGTGACACAACACTTCCGTTCAGAAAACCAATTCAAACTGAGCCCATTTACAGGGCTCGTGCCTATTACCAGGGCGTTGTTGTTTAAACCCTAGTGTGTGTTTCTAGTTTCTACTCCCCTTTTCTTCCAAAATCCTCCACAAAACAGCAGCTCTCTCAATAATCTAAACCCTAATAAGCACAACCTCTTTCACAGCACCGTCGGGTGAGCATTCTTCTTCTTCTTCTTTCGTTTTTCCTAGTAATTGCTTGATATTTAGTGAATATTTATCAATTTTATTGATTATTGTTTGAAATTTTTGTAAGATATGTTCGAAATTTGATGGTGGGTTTTGTGTTAAATGTCTTTAATTATTGCTGAATTAAAGACATTTGGTGCCATCACACAGATAATGTTGTTGAAGCTATTTTTTTGTTTACAAAAAATGTTAAAATCTGGTTGTAATGGTGATAAGTTTACATACCCAATTCTTTTAAAAACACTAACTCCTCTTCAGTATCTATATTCAACTATTCATGGACAAGCAATTGAAAATGGATTTTCAGATCATGTTTTTGTGGAAACTTCTTTACTGTATTCAGTTGGGGATATTTAAAATGCAGAAAAAGTGTTTGATAAAATGTCTAGCAGAGATGTTATCGCTTGGAATTCTATGTTAGATGCTTATGTTTCTAAAGGGACGATGGATAGTGCAATTAAACATTGTGATTTTCGGGTTTGCAAAGTTTGGGACTATAGAGTCCGCCAAGGAAATTTTCGATGAGATTCCGGTAAAAGATGTCGTTTCATGGAATTCGAGGATGTTAGGTAATAGTAAGGAAGGGTATATGGATAAGGCTCGTAAGCTTATGCTGTTTAGTGCAGACTTCTGATATTGAATGTCATCTAGTTTAGATTATAGGACTTGGATGCCATTTTCTTAGACGTTTCCTGTCCATAAAAATGATGCAGCCTAGTATGACATTCTTATCATGTACTGGCCATTCATCGACCAAGTGGATTAGATTTTCTTCGTGCTTAATTATTGATATGAACAAACCAGGAAGTTTACTCTGAAAATGAGTGTTGTTTTGTAGGTGTTATTCAAATGATATGTTATCAACTTATCATTGCCACATCAATAAGAGTTTGAAGGATAATCATTCTAAAATTTAGTCAGGTTATATATGGAATTTGCCATTTCGAAATGCCAAATCTGGAACTTGAAAATCTGATATAATATAGCTTTGGCAGTTGTGGATGGTCTGGTTAGGGTATATTAGACTAAATTGAGTCAAATACCAATTCCTGTGTTATCTCCTATATAGCCAGATATTTCAAAAATCTTTAGCTGGATGTTATAGGAAATATATGTGATCTTTTTCGTTAAGAAGGGCATTTCATTGAGCTGGTATTAAGTATAGTACCCACACTCCCACAAAAATAAACCTTCATCCCTATTACTTAAGTACCCTCCATTAATGTCATATGCTTTCAGAAGGTGGTAGTTTAAGTAATTTCAGAAAAGTCATTAAGTCGACTCTCAATATTTATATTCTGTCCCTCTCAGGTAACACTCGAGATAAGCCCTAAAGGGAGAATCAAAGCTTTCGGTGTTTCTTTCAATTCCATACTATGCTTGAATTACAGATTTCCGGCAAATCTTCTGCCGGATTCAACAAATAATTTTCAAATCGATGTAAGTTTTCATAGTTCAGTTTACTGTGTAGATTTTGTTGAATTGCATAAGCTCTGATAAGTTAATGTTCACCACGATTTAGGAACATTTTATTTCAGAGGCTTATGTGTTTGTGGAAATGCCTAAGAGAAAATAATGCTTAAGTTATCTACTAAAGAGCTTGTAATTGTTTGGATAGTATCGTTACAACTAAATGGGTCACTGTTTCTGTATTGTTCAAATTAAAGAAAGATCGGAGAGTAACTGGTGTTCAAATTGCCATGATTCCATTACCTACAGAGAAAGAAGAAGAAGATGATGAATAATCAGAATCAGAATCAACATAATCATCAGCAATCAAGTGAAGTGAGACATGATGATGATGCTGCACTTTCAGATTTCCTTGCTTCTCTTATGGATTACACACCTACTGTAAGTGAAACCCGTTCTTTTTCTCTTTTGAATTCCATTAATCTTAAGAGAAAAAGAACTTAGATTTTGTGAATTTGTGTTTGTATTCTGCAGATTCCAGATGAATTAGTGGAACATTATGTAGCTAAGAGTGGATTTCAATGCCCTGATGTTCGATTGTAAGAGACTTAACCCTTTATTATCTCACCTTTTCTTGTCTTTTAGGAATTTAGTGTTCGTATCGATGCTGGAAACTGTTGTTGTTTTTTACAAAATTAGTGTTCCTTTTGATGAAAGCTAGTGTATTTAGACAAACCTGTGAGTGAATCATGCTCTTTTACGTTCTTCTTTTATTCGGTACTTAGGGTTTAATAGTGGAAACAATACCACAGAGGAAGTGATCAAATTTGTTAATTAGATGATGAAATATGATGAGTAACATTGGAATTTGTAAGCCCTGAAAAAAAATCAATTGGAAAATACTTGCTTAGGAACAAGATTGATTCAGATTGTTTTGAGTTTTGGGTTTTCAGAAAGCTCTCATACGAAATGGATATCGGATATCGTATGTACGCTGTTAGACTTTAACAAATACTTCAAATGTTTAAGCTTTTGTTTATTATTTCCTCTGCAGAATAAGGCTGGTTGCAGTTGCCACGCAGAAGTTCATTGCTGAGGTTGCCACCGACGCCCTTCAGTACATCTCTCAACCTCTTTGTAATTTTAGTGTTCTGTTTTGTTGTACCAAGCTCATACGTTTTGGTTACTTTACATGAGCAAAACTGTTATTACATATCTTGATGCTGATCTGGTTCGTTATGCATCACAATCCAGGCACTCTAAGGCAAGGCAGTCTGCAGTAGTCAAGGATAAGAAACAGCAAAAGGTGCGTTGAAGTTGTAGTTTTGTTTAATTCTGACCTCTTGTTTTATATATAATTATTATATTCACTGCTGGCACTCTATTAGATGGATAACCTAACTTCTTGCCGATGCAGGAAAAACGCCTGACCTTGACCATGGATGATCTCTCTAAGTCACTACGTGAGGTATGCCAATTCAACTCTATACAAACATGTGTCATGCTGTAAAAAGAACTCCAAACACATCGTACATCACTCCACAACATATGTGGGCACAGCTTTCTTTAATAATATCATGACCTTTCTCGATAGAAGTAGATGTAGAAATTTCTCGCTGACATGGCATTCACAAATCCTCACACATTTTTCATGTTTGATCTAATTTGTCATCCATGGACGCTCTGCAGTTTTTGTGAATTTGTTATTGGATAAGATATCCTCACTTGTCTGCTCTGCGGAAGATTTTGCCACTGCGGTCTGTATGTTGTTGCTTATCCTGCTTTTCTGGAATAATTATTGTTCATGCCTGCTACATGAGTTAGTCTAAGAGATGAATCTAGGACTCTAGGCATCTGTTTCAGTTTTCATGCCTTGCTGGCAGACCATCTTTTTACCGTAAGAATGTAAAAATCTAGAGATTGAATTGAAGTCTGCACAAAAACAGAGCACAACTCAATTTGTACATAAAGTGACATGAGGTTAGGAAAATCTCGAGTAGTACTAGGCATTACAAAAGTGTTCTATTGCAGACCTATGAAAGGTAATGGATGGAATAATTAAGGTATACGTACGATTTTGCAGTCAACTGAAGCACAGTTAGGTTGTATTAGATCTGTCACATGGAAACCTGTGGCCGTGGTTCATCAAGGTTAAACTCTTAAGTTGCTCAGATACCAATAGCGATCTTTTTCCGGACCTTAAGTGATTTGTTTTTCGAACTGTAATGCCTAAAAAAACTTAGGTACAGGAAATTGCATTGAAATTGAAGAGATGTTCAATCTTATGATAGCCTACTTGTGGATTGATGCTAAAAGGGTTTAATCTTAGAAACTAAATTTCATGTTCCTGCTTTGCCTTCTCAAATTCACTACGAGTAACTGCATCCTCTTTATATTTACTAATACACTGCAAACCCATTTCTTTGCCTCTTCAAGGAGCGACCTTCCAGCACAGACTCTTCCCTGATACTACACTCCCTAGATTTCAGCATTCCTCCAATGGGCTGGCTTAAAGAAGCCGATTGAGAGGAACTATTGACAGCTGGAGTAACCACTTCTAAATGTGTACGCCCAGGACTACTGCTTCTCGTAGGACAACTTAGACCAGGACAATCTGAAGCCATCTTGCCAGTAATGCCAGCAACCAATGTCTAATTTGTTGAGCTCACCATGTAGGGTGCAGAGCTGACATGATTTGATAATTCCTGTGCTTCCCCATCCCCATTCCCATCATGAAGTTCCCCTGAAGGAGATGGATTTGATATATGACACGTGTATATCAACGTATGTGCTCTGTAGGAACTTCTTTTGCCATGTAGAATTGAGTTTCACAGATTTTTACATTCGATGTTTTTTTGTTTGTTTTTTTGGACCGCTCTATTTTTCGTTCTCGTTGGAAATTCTGAATTTGAGACTAATACTTTCGTTCTTTTTGATACCCCTAAATAGTACGGAGTGAATATGAAGCACCAGGAGTATTTTGCTGACAGCCCCTCTACTGGGACAGAATCTACATCGAGGGAGGAATGAGCTTGGCATCGAGCGATCCAGGGTCGGCCCTGACATAAAGTTGCCAAAGTTCAACTTTGGGCAACATATTTCTAGGGCATCATTATTATTATTATTATTATTTTTTGTTAAGATACATTGGATTAATGATATAAGTTTTTTTGTTAAGATACATTTATAGATAATTGTGAATCTGTAAGAATCCCTGGTATTCAAACTAGCAAAAATTCACCAAAGCGGATCTAGGGGTAGCTAAAAACCTTCTGGACTCTTTACTGCTTTTTGGGAAATCATTAGCCAGATGGTTAATTTATAAAAATCAAGTGTTTATTTTAGTCCCCGTATCCATCCCAAACATGGGAAAATTATTGCAAAAATTCTAAAAGTCCACCTCTTTTCTTTGATAAGAATCGAAAAGCCAACTTTGAGCCTCTCCTTCAAAAATATTATTTCACTCTACAAGGCTGGAAATCCAAACTTCTATCCCAAGGACAATTTTGATTAAATCGATTCTTCAAGCCTACCCAACTTATCAAATGCAAGTCCTAGCTCTGCCAAAAGAAACTCTAGATCAACTTGACCGAATTCAAAGAAACTTCTGTTGGAAAAAAGAAGGGCAAAAAAGACAAGGAGGTTTCATAAGAGCTTGGACAAGTATATGCGCAAGCCTGTCTCTCAAGGAGGTTTAGGAATTTAAAACCCGCATCAATTTAATATAGCTCTCCTCACAAAACTTGCCAATAGGTTAATCACTGAACAAATCAATTATGGGTTAAACTTCTTAAAGCCAAGTATTTCCCAAATTCACACCCACTTGAAGCCTCCAGAACTTCGAATTTGTCGTGGATTTGGACGAGCATCCAAAAAGGTTTAGAACTGATTAAGGGAAATTTTGTTTGGCAAGTAAAAATGGAGCATCGGGTAAAAATATGGGAGGACAGATGGATTCCTAATGCGGATATTGTCCACAAAATTCTCAACTTACAAGATCAGGCTCCAACAATGGTACATGAGTTAATAACGGAACAAAATAAATGGGATAAGGAAAAACTAATCAAATATTTTTACCCAGAGGACAGAAAAAAAAAATTCAAGCTATAAATCCAAGGAGACAAGAGCAGGACATTATCATGGAGGCATCATCACTCAGGAAAATTCTCGGCTAAGAATATCTATAATTTTCTAGCCAAGCAGGATCAAGATAATAATGACATTTTAGACTTTCCGTGGGAAAAGATTTGGAAAATTCAGGCAATCCCAAGAATAAGACTTTTCATTTGGAAACTAGCTCAAAAAGCTCTTCTAACTTCTTCTAGACTGGGAGCTCACAATCCAGATATTGACACGAACCGTCAGATGTGTAATAATCAAGCGCAGGAAATAGAATACCATCTCTTCAGAGAGTGTCCTTTCGCAAAAGCAATTTGGTTTGGTCTCTCCCTCGAAAATTTAATCTTAATTTGCAATACAGATGCGATTATTTCTTGGGTTAGATGGTGGACTACGGAACCTAATTTGGTCAATTTACAGAAAAGAATATCCACCATCATTTGGTTCGTCTGGAAATATAGATGCTCGGTTGTTTTTGAGAAAATAAATCCATAACCGATCAATCTAATAGGCCAAATTAATAGATTTTTACAATCTACCCCTTCGAATATCCTTCAAGATGATATAAAAATACAAAAGAAAATCTCAATCAATTGCTCCTGGTCCAACCTAAATTCAGATTGGATAATTTTTATAGATGCGTCCTCTATGAAAGAAGATTGGTCGATTGGTTCTTCCTTTATCCTATACTAAGCGGATCATGAGACTTTCATGCACTTATCAGTGGGTTAGGAGTGGGCTACGTCAGCATTTCACGCAGATGCAAAATCTTTACTAAAGGCAATTACTTGGCTAAAAGAAAGTGTTTTGTCTAACGTTTCAATAGTCACAGACTGCAAAGTCATGGCATACAACATAAAAAAGGTAAGCTCAGACTTTTGCGGAAAACACTATGCATGAAGCAAGGATAATTTTGAGTGAACTACCTCAAGCTAAAGTGAAATATATTGCAAGGAAACATAATTCAGCAACGGACTACATTACCAAGGAAGAAAGGATTAAAAATCTTCAGCATATGTCGACCAAACTGCATCAAAAAGTTCAAAAAGCTAGTATAGATACTAATGCTTTTGATAAAAATGAATTTGTAACCCTCTTGTATTACATTTGCTAGTTAATATATGATCTTTTCCCATAAAAAAAACAACAACTAGAATTATATAATTTTATACAAATCCGAGGCATTCAAAACCATGGATATTAAATTCCACAAAAATCCGAGGTATTCAAATTAGATATTTCAATGTTCCTAAAAAGTCTTTGGTATTCAATTTATTATGTGTTTTCACGATCCAAGACTTTTGTGAATTTTTCTGATAAAATTATGGAACAAAATATCTTTTTTTTCCTCTCCAAATCTCTAACTACGAGAATTTTACGGGTTCTTGAGAGAAAATTCTTAGCACGAACATAACACTCGAGATAACCTATCTATCGAGAATGATATCAGTTTTCCTCATTCAGTGAGACAACTGCAAATAAACTTAAGTCTTACCACTTCTTCAGTACCCCATAATTTTATACTATTATAGTAGTTCAAGTCATATCAGTATTCCTCGGTAAATCATCAAAACAAATTTTTCTTTTTCCATTTTCCCGTTTTTATAATAAATGCCAATAAAAAAAGTACCCAACTATTCATCTTAATCAAAACTCACTTTGATAGCAAACCCATGAACTTGGTAACTTGTTTTACCTCTTTCAACTATGTGCAAGATAGAAACACAATTGATTAGAAGACCATGAAAATAAATTTCAATCAGACATTTTATTAAACGCTAACCGCGTTTCATATAGACAACCTGATTTTGAACTTTATTATTCCATACAAATCTCTAAAAGATTCCACTTTAATCCATGATAGTTTAACATAAGTCCATGGATATATAATGAGATCTTATAAATCCATATATTTCATGTAAAACAAGAATCCACACTTATCCTTAAAACTCTTGATCGAATACACCTCTGTTAAATAGTTTGTTGGTATTCCTGGTAATATTAAACTATTGAAAGCGGTAGCAAAAAAATTTGTTTTATAAAATCTACCTAGATAAAGAAATCCTATTTACTCTTTGCAACCCATGCGTTTTTTTTTGTTTTTTCTTTTTTGATCGGAGAATAAAAAGGGATCTAAAAGGGAGAGAAAAAGAATTAGAGAATTAATATTCCTTTAAAACAATACAAGGTGACTAGGTAACTCATTAGTTCTTATAACAGATTACTAATTCACTAATCATCCTATCTTGATTCTTTTTTTCTTGTTACAATTATTGCATATAGTAAACATATTGTGGTAATATAAAGTGATCCAAAAAGTCTTATTATTTTATAAAGTTTTACGTCGATATATTTCGCTATATTTTTTGACTTTATCTTTTTGTTCTATTATATTTTTAATCAAGATCTAATAAAATAAATAGTTGCTTAGTTGTGTTAAGAAGATGGCCTAAAAAATATCTAGTTTCTCTTGTTATTATGTATTTTTTGTAAGGTAAAATATACTTCTACCTCAAACACGAATCTGATGGAAATTAGTAGATGATCGAACCGCTGCCTTTTTCTTCATGTGAATAGTGTTTGGGGGTACTTGAAAAACCCTTCCGATGCTTAAGTTAGCTTTGAGTTTTTCACATGAGTTTTAGTGGTGAAGATTACATACCTTTTTGGGTTGTGAACCCCTGTATTTATACGATGCGAATTAGGGTCTTACCCTAATTTCGAGGTGAGCATGAATCCTCTTAATTTGCCTTGCATGCCTCCTGGCATAAATTGCACTAATTTGCCCTGCATGCCTCCTGGCATAAATTGCACTAATTGGTCCTGCATGCCTCCTGGCATATTATAGAACATTCCCTACATGATCTGGCTAGCAACCCTTCTAGATGTTTCCAGAAACTTCCTCTAAGGTTATGGAATTAACCAAGCAAAATGGTGCAAAGGGTTGGCCCAAACAAATGAGTACAAATTCCAATCCCAAGAAGAATAGTTTGCCTAAGCCCACAGTGGGGCGTAAAAATCCGCAAGCCAAATGCACGTGGCTGAAATAACCAGCGAGTCAATGGCTCGACTCAACTGGAAACTCGGCTTCACTGAGCCGGCTCAGTTCGGCTAGCTGTGGGTAAATATCCGTCAGTGCAGCGTAGTGGGGTGCAAACATCCAGGGACCACCGAAGCGTTTTTACTTCGCGAAGCATGGGATCCTCACTGCCGGACGGAGATGGTCGGATGCCGGAGAATGCCGCCGGGAATGGCCGCCGGGTGGAGCTGTCGGAGAAGATGATGTCGCCGGAGTAGATGACCGTGCCGGAGAAGACGACGCTGCTTGAGAAGACCACCATTGCCGGAGAAAACAACCGTCGCCGGCATGCCGCTGGGGACCTTTTGCTGCACCGTCATGACGTCATGCTGACATCAGCGACGGAATATGCTGACGGCGTTGGGTATATACTGACGGCGTCAGGAATATTTTCACGGTGTTAAAACGGGAATGGAATATTCTCCGAATATTCTGACGACATCACCGTTTGCTGAAGACCTGCTGACGTCATGGTTCGCTGACGTCATGCTGACGTCACTGCCTATCTGTTCTGCTGGTTGTGTTTTTTCTTGCTGGAGTGGCAGCCGCTGATTGGTCATGCTGGTTGACGTGGCGCTGTTGATGTGGACCTTCTTTGCACTTATTTGGTTGGTTGCACATGGGCTTGTACATTGAGTGTTTTTAAGGCCCAATTTACCTATATTTTGCTAATATAAGAGGCATATTAGGCCCCAGTGAGCCCATTTTGTGTGTGAAATATTAGGGTACAAACATCGTCCCCTCTTAATCCATAACTCGTTATGGGTTAAGAAGTTCGAGTTCCCCAATTCTACTGGCAACTGAATTTGCATCATTCTGGAGTGTTGCATAACTCGCCCCCAAGCGCATTGTTTGGAGTGTTGTACAACTCGCCCCCAAGAATGTAATGATTGCGCTGGAGTGTTATATATCTCGCCCCCAAATGGCCGAGGTGATATATAACTCGCCCCCAGTATGTAGTGGTGTCATGCTGCTCGATGCTCGCGCAAGAGTGCACTTCCTTGCTGCATTTTTCTCGCGCATGGAATGATAAGTTGAGTTTTTATGCTATCTTGAATTCACGTAGGAGGCCAATCCTACTATTCAAGATGCGCGCAGAGTTGAGATGTGTACATTTTCGCATGCCTGGACAGGTGAAAATGTTCGCCACATTTCCTGATGTCCCATATGATGGGGGTACGTTTGGAACATGATAAAAATGCTCGAACTGTGCATTTGCCCTATTTGCAAGGTGTTGGAGATGTTGTTGACAGCAGGCTCGAAGTGCTTTGTCTTGCCATTAAGGACTGACTGCGGATTCGAACGTCCGCAGTAGCTTATAATTAAACACAAACAATTTTGATAGAATGTGAAATACCAAAATAATGTTGAATTAAATTTCTGAATTGAAATAACAAGATAAGTACCTACTGCTCGACAACAGTTGCCTCGTTAAAACCTTTGCATGGAAAAACCAGTGGGATAAAACCATCATAAAGGAAAAAGAGTGCAGCACAACAGGATTTGAACGAAACTACTCTTATGCGAAGTTAGCTAATGATAAAACTTCTTCAAGTGGAACGAATTCCATGGCTTCCATGGTTTTGAATCCTGAGTACCATCGAGGTTCCTTAGGTAGTAGGAGCCACGAGATGCTGGCCTGTCCACTATCTATGGACCTTCCCAGTTTGCTCCGATCTTTCCAGAGTTTGGTTCCATTGTGGCCGATCGAGTTTTCTTCAAGACATATTCCCTTGGCTTAAACGCTCGTTCTTTGACCTTTCGGTCGTAACTCAGCTTGATTGCCTGCTGATATCGAACCAATTGTTGCAAGGCTGTTTCTCTTTGTTCTTCCAGCAGTTCTTTATCTAAAGCCAATACGCTTTCATTGTTTCCAGATTCAACAGTACGGGTCTTGGTAGTTTTCAGGTGTACCTCAGTGGGTATGACTACCTCTGTTCAATAAGCCAATGTGAATGGGGAGAATCCAGTTGATCTTTTTGGGGTTGTCTGGTAAGACCATAAGACTCCAGGGAACTCATCTATCCACTTTCCCTTCGCCTTTTCTAGCCTTTTCTTGAGATTGTCCATAATAACGCGATTTGTTGCTTCCGCCTGCCCATTGCTTTGGGCATAATATGGAACAGAAAAGTTAAGGCGAATGTTCAGGTTCTCGCAAAATTATTTGATCACTCCGGAATCGAACTGCTTTCCATTTTCTGACACCAGCTCGTGTGGGATTCCAAACCTGCAGACGATGTTCTCCCATATGAACCTTTTTACGTCGTAACTGGTAACATGTACCAATGCCACTGCCTCAACCCATTTTGTAAAATAATCAGTTGAGGTCAGTACATATTTCACTCCTCCAGGAGCTCGGGGGAGTGGTCCGACGATGTCTAGACCCTACTTATCGAATGGCTAAGGACTAAAAACTAGATGCAATTCGTTGGCGGGCCTTTTAGGAATTGGAGCGTGCTCTTGGCATGGCACACATTTCTGCGCGTATTCTTTAGCATCTTTATGCATGTATGGCCAGAAGTACCCCTGGGTAAGTATCCTGTGCGCGAGACTGCGTCCTCCAGAATGGTTGCCACATATTCCTTCATGAGCCTCTGCCAATATCTGTTGTCCTTCCTCGACTGATATGCATCGTAAGAATGGCTCCAAATCTACAGGTTTGAGGTATAACTGTCCCTCGATCATTGAATATCTCCATGCATTCTTTTTCACTTTTGAAGCGAGTTGCTCATCTTCTGGGAGTTCACTGGTTGTCAAATACCGAATATAAGGTTGACGTCAGTCTGAAGTGTTTTCAGTAGGATTGCCTGAATCGTCTATCACTGGACTGTCAACATCCATATTGTTGTCAATGTTTTCGACATGTTCCTGTGCTGATGTAGTTACCCTCTCGCCCCCACTAGTGTGTTTGAGAGCCAGAACAAAGTGGTTGTCGGAGATGCTAGGTAACTCTTGGAAATCCACTACAACGAAATGGGTGGTATCAGTTTCGACTGCGGAAGACAGATATGCTAAAGCGTCTGCCTGCCTGTTTTCCAACCATGGTCGCTGCCCAATAGAGAATTAGTCGAATTCATTTACCAGCTCTCTCATACGATCTAAATATAGGGCCATCCTCTCTTCCTTGGCTCTGTAGGTCCCCAGAAACTGGTTAACTACTAGCAAAGAATTAGTTACCAGCTTCACGTTTTTCGCATCTAACTGTTTAACAGCTTTTAAACTTATAATTGCTGCTTCATATTCAGCTTCATTGTTTGATGCTCGAAAGCCTAATCTAGTCGCCTTCTCGATCCTCGAACCTTCGGGAGTAAGGATGACACATCCAACTCCATCTTCACCGACATTTGATGATCCATCAATAAACACGGTCCATAGTGGCTCAGGTGTATCAATCTCCATTGCGGACCTGCCCCCAGTCTGATTAGTGGTTGACTCTATGGGTTTGTTCAACAACTCTTCTTCTTCGGTAACTTAGGGAAATTTGCTAACAGTGCAGCCAGAGCGTGTCCCTTCTCTGCAGTTCTGGTTTCGTACTTGATTTCATACGCCCCCAGAAAATTCGACCATATGGCTAGTCGGCTGGAATCATCAGCACGTTCCAGGATTCTTTTCAGCGGATATTCAGAGTAGACTACGATCTGTCTCCCTTGGAAATATGGTTTTAGGCGATGAGATGTATGCAACAGTGCAAGTGCTATCTTTTCAATTTTTTTGTACCGTGTTTCCGGCCCCGTCAAAGATTTACTAACGAAGTAAACAGGCTTTTCATGTGGATCCGTAACAAATAGCACTGCACTTACAGCGTTCTCCGTTGCAGCCAGATAAACTCCGACAGGTTGCCCAGTCTTTGGACTCACCAATACTAGGGGAGTTGACAAATATTGTTTGATTTCATTGAAATCTCTTTCGCATTCATCCGTCCAACCAAAATTCACTGCTTTCTTCAAAATGTCAAAGAATGGTTTGAATCGATCCGACGAGCGTGAAATGAAACGATTTAAAGCTGCTAATCGTCCTGCTAGTTTCTGGACTAGAGCTGGCAAACAAGCTGAAACCCGCGGATTAACCCGTGCCCGGCCCGTGAAAACCCGAACCCGGCTTGGATGGGTTATAAACAAGCCGGGTTCGGGTTAGAGAAATGGTGGCTTGTAAGTAAACGGGTTAACCCGTGCCCGGCCTGTAAACCCGCGGGTTTAACCCGTTAACCCGTCCAAAAATTATATATATACATATTTATAATCCTAACCCTAGTTCTTCCTTTTTCTTCACTCTCTCTGTCTCTCGGTTGCGACAGCAGCAACCTTTCTTCTTCTTTTCTTCTTCTTCTTCTTTTTTTCTTCACCACACCATCAACTTTCGTCCGTTCTTCTTCTTTTCATTAGGGTTTACTCAAATTTATTTGTGTTTTTGATTTTTTTAGGGTTTACTCAAAAATAAAAATGATCTGAAACTAAAACTAGGTAAACCAAATCAATCTACTCTCTAACAGATCTGTTTTAGGTCGTCTTCTTCTTTAAAGGTGAATAATAAACCAAACCCCTAATTCTCTTTACATCTTCTCGATAAATCTATTTTTGTTTTTTACAACATGTTTGTTTATTTAATTTGTTTGATGCAGAGGTTTTGATTGTTTTTCGATGATTTTCAGGTTCAGTTGGATTTCTCCAAAATTTACAGGTATTAAATCTCCATCACTTTTATGATACTCTCATTTTTTGAATTAGTGTTGAATAGGGTTTTGTGAATGGTTTGGTATCAATTTGGAGTTTGTAAAATATTTATCTAAGGTTGTTCAAGTATCATGTATGCAAAAAGAAGAAAAACCCCTTGTTTAATTCATGTTTCATCTAAGGTTGTTCAAGTTTCCTGTATTTGTAATAGGTTTGTGTTGATTTTTAATTTGGGGGTTTCTGTGATTTCTAATTACTCCACAGATTCATTTCCTATTTGGGTTTTTTATTTTTTTGATTTCTAATTTGGGGGTTTCTGTGATTTCTAATTACACCACAGATTCATTTCCTATTTGGGTTTTTTTATTTTTGATCTTTTAGCTACCTGATTGATCTATTTCTCATTTTTAGGAACATGGATTCTCTTAGTCCTTAATTTTTATGAACTCTATGATCAGTTTTTCTTTTAAGGTTCACAGTCTTTGCTTTAGATATGATTACTTGTCAGTTTTCTGGGTCTAATTGTATTTGGTAAACTCTATTGTCTTGAACTGATTATATGGTATGAATATGATGTAATTGATTCGGCATAAGTTTATCAGATTGTTTGTGTACTGGCGCCTAGTTGCAATTTTGTAGTTCCCATATTCGAACAGATTCAGTTATAAGATTAGGATGACTCCTAATCAATTAGATTGTGGATTCTATTCCATGTACTTGTGAGTCCTAGAATCATGTTCACTAGCTCTCGCTTTTTTATTTGAATAATGTGTCTTAAGTTTTTTGCTTAATTGATTTAGGTACTTGGATCTTAGGCAGCAGAGCAGACTCCGGTCCATACACAACAGCTCCCAGAACGTTGTTATTCCCTATCTGTAACATATTCTTTGATGGTCTAGGAATAACAGATCAAAATTTGATTGTTGTTGACCTTAATAAACATCAGGTAAAGTTATCTACTAATTCTATAAGGGGTTGGTGACTAATTCTTTTATGTTTCCTGACTAACTAATTTTTTTTATTTTGTATATAGGTTGGCTCAACTGAGGGCAGAGTTGGTGTCCATCATTTGGATGATTCTCAGCAAGCGAAAAACTTCACCTTCAAATGTATAGAATTCTTTCTTCGATTTAACCAACGATGGGTTGAGCTGAAAATGGAGTGATTAGATGTATGTTAGGTGTTACAGGGAAGGATTTGTGTTTGATTCTTGTAATACTTGTGTTTGATCCTTGTAATTTGTCATAAATTAACTTAATTTAAATTTAATTTGATTTTTAATCAAACAAGCCGGGTAACCCGTGAACCCGCAAGCTTTACCCGTTACGGGCGCGGGTTGAAGATATGACCACCCGTGAAGAATATCGACCCGCGGGTTTTGGCCCTTGTTAACCCGAACCCGTGTAACCCGTAACAAGCCAGCCCCGGCCCGCCCGTTTGCCAGCTCTATTCTGGACCTCCTTCTTTGTTATTGGGGATGGCATCTCTCTGATGGCTCTGATTTGCTCCGGATTCGCGTCGATACCTCTGTATGTCATCAAGTACCCAAGGAATTTTCCCGAGGATATCCCAAATGAACATTTTGCTGGATTGAGCTTCATATGGTATCGCTTCAAGATATTGAACGTCTTCTGTAGATCGAGAAAGTGAGACTCCTTTTGCTCAGATTTCACTACCATATCGTCGATATATACTTCCATCGTCTTCCCAATCAAATCTTTGAACATAAGATCTACCAAATTTTGGCAGGTCGCCCCTGCATTCTTTAGCCCGAACGGCATTACAGTATAGCAGTAAACTCCTCTGTCAGTCACAAAGGCAGTATGCCCTTGATCTCCCTCGAACAAAGGTATTTGGTTATACCCCGAAAAACCGTCCATGAATGACAGTCTTCCGTACCCTGAGGTTGCATCCACCAAATCTTTGATCCGCGGAAGTGGGTACGGATCACTCGGACATGCTTTATTCAGATCTGTAAAATCAATACAAACTTGAATTTTACCATTCTTCTTTGGAACCGGGATGACATTGGACAGCCATCGTGGATACTCTACCGGTCGTATAAAGCCTGCTTCCAACAGCTTCTCGACTTATGCAGCAACTCCATCTTTTTTGCTTTGCGCCATATTCCTAATTTTTTGACGAACTAGATGGAACTTCTCATCTATATTTAGCCTGTGGCAGGCTACGTCCGGATCTATCCCAGGTATTTCAGCAAAACTCCATGCGAAAACATCAATGTTTGCCCTTAACAATGTAATCAAACCATCGCGTTCATGTGCAGGTAGATCTTCCCATATGAATGTGGTTTTGTGCTTCTCATCCCCAATCTGGACCTCGATCAGTTTCTCAACTGTTGGGGGTTCAGCTGCGTCCTCTCCCATATATTATTATAGAGGGAGAGGATTCTGTAATTGCTATTTTTGTTCGCTCGCAAGATTTGGTTCCCGCTAACTTCTGATTTCCTGTATTCATCCATAGCATTCTCATGACACTTGTGGGCGTCCATCTGGTCGCTTCTAACCCTCACAACCCCTTCAGAGGTAATAAACTTCAGGCATTGATGATACGAGGATGTGACTGCACCGATCGCATGTAGCCAGTCTCATCCAACGATCGCATTGTAGGGAGCTCGACAATCCAGCAGCAAAAAACTGCCTAGAACGGACTTGTCATCCACTGTTATTGGCATCTTTACTTTCTTAATCGCCTTTGTTACTTCACCGCTGAAGACGATAATCGAATTTTCATCCTCCTCTATCAAGTCGTGTGAGAGATTCATGGAGGAATAAGCTCCTGAAAACAACACGCTCACTGAGCTTCCTGTATCCACTAAAATACGGTGTACACGAAACATGCCAATCCAAGCTGTTATAACGATAGCATCATTATGGGGAGCATATACACCTATCATGTCTGCTTTAGAGAACTCGATCTTTGTGCATCCAAGCTCCCGAATTTTTGCTCCATTTCCACTGACAATATCAATGTGATTTGTAACGTACCATTCCTTTAACTGAATGAGCTTTCTCCTGGTCTTATCTTCTGATGCCTGTCTTGTCATTGAATTGATCCTGGCGTGACTGACATTAATCACATGTGTAATGCCAAATTGACCCGAACCCTTCCAAAATTCCTTTTTCACGTACTGTTGTAGCTTTCCAGCGTCTATCATTCGTTGGACTTCGATCTGCAACGAGAGGAAATTCTCAGTCTTGTGACCATGGTCTTTATGATAATTGCAGTATTTGCTCTTATCACGTTTATCACGTGTCTCCGCTGGCAAAGGCCGAGGGGGGCTCAAATCCTTGCTTATTTTCTCATAAAACTCTGTAAGCCGTATGTTCAACGGTGTCAGCTTCATATCATGATATTTCTGATATCCAGTTTCCATTCGTTCCCCTTGGTTTGTCTCTCGAACTTCACCTCGATCGTTATGCTGCCCACTTGGACGGTTCTTCGACTTGTCTTTCTTCCCATCATTTGGATGATTGGATGATCTATTAACATCTCTCGTCTCTCGAGCTTTAGAGTTATCCTCAACTCGAGCGTATTCTTTTGCTCGATCATACAATTCTTCTAGAGTCTTTGGTGGTCTCTTGACCAAGGAACCGTATACACCTCTCTGATCATACTGGTACGCCTGTTTGTATACCGTGATGACGACTTGATCGCTGGCTCCATCCACATCGTCCAACTCTTGCTTGAAGCGTCGAGTAAACTGTCTAATTCTTTCCTCCTTCCGAATTCCCATAAGGAACAATGCATGGCATCCCTTCCGATCACGTCTGTTATATTTGTAGTTAGAGCAGAATTCGTCAATCAGCTTATGGTAAGTCCCGATCGACTGTGCCGGGAGCTGATTGAACCACGTTATTGCTCCTCCAGTCAGTGACTGTGGAAACATCTTGCACATCAACTCATCGTTGTACTGCCACAGGGTCATGGCAGTTTCATAGTGTAAAACATGCTGATCTGGATCATCTATTTTCTCATCGAATTCTTGCAGCTTGGGAACTTGAAAATTCATTGGCGGCCGGAATTCTCTGATATTCAGTTTGAAGGAGCCCATACGGATTGATGCAACCTGTCCATCCTTTCATCTCTGGAGCGCTTTTTCGACATTACTTTCTCGATCATCCTGCAAAGGAGAGCATCCGTTATTGCGTCTACGTCGCCATCAGAGGAACTGTCTTCCTTTTCATGGTCTTGGTCCTCTAGAATATGAATTTTAGATCTTATTCTTTTCCTTTGGGGTCCAGAGGACTCTCTTCCAGCTCTTCCTTGCTCCGAACGAGCATAGTAATCGTGCGAAAATTCTCTCTCATCATGCCGATCTCGAACCTTATCTTCATAATTCCTGAGACGCTTTGAACGGGTGGAAGTTCTGGCCGTACTCTGTTGAGTTTTAGTTGGCCGGGTCCCTGCTCGCCGGGGTCGTACACGCCTTCGTTTAGGTAGATCTCCAGTGACCAACAGATTTCTCTATGGTCTATCAAGATTGATCACTTCTCTGTTTTGGTCTGCACCTTGTGGGCTAACTCGACTTCCAAGGCGCTCCCATACAGACCGACCCTTCTGGTTGTTCATATTACCAGTCCCTGGTCGAGACTGGTTCTCACGCTCTAATCTCAGGAGTGCGTTCTCTTTTCCACCTCGTTCAGCTGACGGCGCAACAGTTCTTCCTCTGTACTAGGAGTCACGGTTCGTCCGTCTCGCTGGTCTTGTCGATCCTTATTCCTCCTTTATGGACTGCCGAATACATGTCCTATGTGTACTGGATCTTGTGGGTTTTCTCCATCAACATCCATTCCTTCTTCTTCGATCATCGGTTGTTTTTTGCTTCTCCGATTCAGATCTGGGGTTTTGTCACGAAAACGATTTCAATCTCGACTACGATCTAGGGCTCTGCATGAGCACGATCCCGATATCGACCACGATCTAGGGCTCTGTCACGAGCACGATCTTGAAATCGACCACGATCTGGGGCTCTGTCACGAGCACGATCTCGACCTTGTCTGTTTCCAGTGGGTTCTGCTGGTGCTGACTGAACCTCAATCTCTTTCCTTTCAGTCTCTCGTCTCCTGCGCTGTCGAGAATTGCTAACAGAATTGACCCTTCGCGCAGTTTGTTTGACTACTGCCATAACTCGATTTGGGAAAACACGATTATCTTTTCACGATTCCCCTTAGTCGGCGCCAATGTTTGTAAGGTAAAATATACTTCTACCTCAAACACGAATCTAATGGAAATTAGTAGATGATCGAACCGCTGCCTTTTTCTTCACGTGAATAGTGTTTGGGGGTACCTGCAAAAAACACTCCGATGCTTAAGTTAGCTTTGAGTTTTTCACAGGAGTTTTAGTGGTGAAGATTGCATACCTTTTTGGGTTGTAAACCCCTGTATTTATAGGATGCGAATTAGGGTCTTACCCTAATTTCGAGGTGAGCATGAATCCTCTTAATTTTCCCTGCATGCCTCCTAGCATAAATTGCATTAATTGGTCCTGCATGCCTCCTGGCATATTCTAGAGCATTCCCTGTATGACCTGGCTAGCAACCCTTCTAGATGTTTCCAGAAACTTCCTCTAAGGTTATGGAATTAACCAAGAAAATGGTGCAAAGGGTTGGCCCAAACAAATGAGTACAAATTCCAAGCCCAAGAAGAATAGTTTGCCTAAGCCCACAATGGGGCGTAAAAATCCGCAAGCCAAATGCACGTGGGCTGAAATAACCAGCGAGTCAATGGCTTGACTCAACTGGCAACTCGGCTTCACTGAGTCGTCTCAGTTCGGCTAGCTGGGGGTAAATATCTGTCAGTGTAGCGTAGTGGGGTGCAAACATCCAGGGACCACCGAAGCGTTTTTACTTCGCGAAGCACAGGATCCTCACTTCCGGACGGAGATGGCCGGACGCCGGAGAATGCCACCGGGGTTTTCGCCGGAGAAGATGATGTCGCCATAGTAAATGACCGTGCCGGAGAAGACGACGCTGCTTGAGAAGACCACCATTGCCGGAGAAGACAACCGTCGCCGGCATGCCACTGGTGACCTTCTACTGCACCGTCATGACGTCATGCTGACATCAGCGACGGAATATGCTGACGGCGTTGGGTATATACTGACGGCGTCAGGAATATTTTCACGGTGTTAAAACGGTAATGGAATATTCTTTGAATATTCTGACGACGTCACCGTTTGCTGACGACATGCTGACGTCATGGTTCGCTGACGTCATGCTGACGTCACTGCCTATCTGTTCTGCTGGCTGTGTTCTTTCTTGCTGGCATGGAAACCGCTGATTGGTCATGCTGGTTGACGTGGCGCTATTGATTTGGACATTCTTTGCACTTATTTGGTTGGTTTCACATGGGCTTGTACATTGAGTGTTTTTAAGGCCCGATTTGCCTATATTTGGCTAATATGAGAGGCATATTAGGCCCCAGTGAGCCCATTTTTTGTGTGAAATATTAGGGTACAAACATGTATATAGCCTTATATAGGGGCAACATCCCGAAGATTAACTTCGCGGCATCAATTTCGTAGGACCGGCTTTTGAGCGATCTTATCCTGTAAAACTAACGAACATCCACGTGAAGCTCATTATGTAGACTAGATAAGATTTAAATTGTGAATTTGAGAGAGAGAGAGAGAGAGATGGAGGCACAATCAGAGAGTACGATGCATGTGTTACTGCAGGGGATGAACATATCTTCCTCCTCATTACAAAGTGATGAGCGTGAATGCTTCTATAGTTTTTCTCTCTTGCTATTGTACACTATTGTAATTTCTCAGTAATCGATTAAAAATGAACTCTTCTGTTAAAATATTTTTGGTTTCATCCTTATTAATAACTTCCTAATATTTGCACCTTTACCATGCATCTTGGCTAACAATTTGTTTCAAATTTGTGCGGCCCAACTAATGTAGTTCTCTATTTCCTATTATGATTCTTTTGAGAATTTCGTTTTCATTGTTCTAGTTTGTTTTTTTATTTAGGATTTCCTTTTCTGGTTTGTGTCCAAGCTTAGATGATTTTCTTTTTTCCGGTCCTAGTATTATTTGGAATTACTTTTTTTAGATAACTTAAGGATTTTATTCAGTAAATCTTGTCAGGTTCATAAAACCTGGATAACACAGTTTTAATGTGAATAAGATCAATACTAAACTCTTCTACTTCTAACTTATCCTTCCTAACTGCTTTTGAAATGGAATCAGCAAGTTGATTCACATTTCTATTTACATAACTGACTTTAAACCAAGAAAAAGAATATAGTAAAAGTTTTATGTCTCTTAAAATCTTCATATTTCCCCATCTTACAAGTGACGAATTATTATTATTAATAGCATTGACAACTAATTCAGCATCAGCAGCAATGTGTATCTTGTCTAGCTCCATAGCTTTGGCCCATTTTAATCCCTCCAGCATAGCTTTGCATTCTCCAGCCTCAGTATCTATCACTCCAGCTGCATAGGTTCCTTTGAACCCTGTACGATTACATGAAGAATTAAGTAAGATAATTCCAAAACCACACTCATTCCAGATCAAAAGAGGCATCAACAAATAATTTGAAAGATTCGGTGTCTTCTCTAAGAATGTTGTGCAAGTGATCGTATGCATGATTTTCAAGATACGCAGATGATGGTTGAGATCTAGAAGGATTAATTATTCTATCCTGCACAGAAGTATTAAAACTGAGCAGTTGATATTGTATTCTAGAAGAGGTGTTAATAGGGTTAAGAGATTTATCTTGAAAGATGCAGTCGCATCTTTCCTTCCATATTATCCAGCATCCAACCATTAACAACTTTCTCCAGTTTTGAAGATCAGCTGCACCAGTATGTTGAACATCTAGAAACCAATATATGATCCAGTCTCTTACAGTATAACAGTTACTGATAACTTGATCAATATTTATGTTAATCAATCTCCAGACTGCTTTGGCATGCTTGTAACTTATTAGCAGATGATAAAGAGTTTCTTCTTCTTGTGCACATATTTTACAATGAGTTTCAATGTCCTGCATAGCTTGAACCAATCTCATTCTTGTAGGAACAATGTCCTTCAGACACTTCCAAATAAATAATTTAACACGATGTGGTAGTTTCATCTTCTAGAGAGATTTCCAAACTGATTTTGGGACCACATTAAAGTTGTTTGGTGATGAACTCTGACCTCCATAAGCTTATTGTAAGCACTCTTGATAGTAAATTTACCATCCTTTGAAGGCATCCACTAAAAAATATCATCTTGAGTAGACAGTTGCATTCTTTTGATTTTATCAACAGTGCCAGGAATGAATAAAGTGTTGAGAATAGGAATGTTCCATTCATTAGTATCAGGAAGGATCAGTTCACTAACATACACATATTGAAGATGAGAAAGATGAGGAGGCTCAACTTTAGAGTCTAACCCAATAATCTATCTATCAACCCAAATTTTAGTACCTTTACCATTATTCACCTCCATGCAATAATTCTTATGAAGTATAGACATTCCTTGTTCAATGCCTTTCCAAGTCCAAGATGAATTGTTTCTTTCAGTTGTTAAATGTAGAAACTCTTCTTTTTTAAAATATTTGGCCTTCAAGATTCTAGTCAATAAGTGATCTGAATGTTGACAAATTATCCAAGCTAGTTTAGTGAGGAGAGCATGGTTTAGCATTTCCAAGTCCCTAAAAGCTAAACCTCCCAAATATTTTTGACAAGCACATGTTCTACCATGCTATTAAATTTAAGCCTCTACGAGAATTATATCCCCACCAGAACTTTCTTTGTATAGAATCTAGTTTTTTGAGAAGTTTTTTAGGCATCTTAAAGGTACTCATATGATGCATGGGTATTGCATTAAGAATTGCTTTAACCATTGTAGTCCTGCCAGCTTGATGTAAGTTAGTACCTTGCCAATTACCCAATCTTCTTTCAAAAGCAAACTAAATTTCTTCAAAGGACTTGACTTTGGACCTTCCAATCAGAAGATGTGAACCTAGATATTTCTCATTTTCCTTCATAAGTTGAACTCCCAAAATGTGACTGGGAGTATTGCAAACAGATAGATCCATATTATTGTTATAGAACACTGAAGATTTGTCAAAATTAATGACGTTACCAGATTGAGAACTAAAATCTTCCAAAATTGTAAGAAGATTATTCACACTGGTTAAATTAGCATGAATGAAATTGAGACAATTATCTGCAAAAAGCAGGTGATTAATAGGTGGATCTCCTCTTGCAGCTGTAATTCCTTTTATTTCCTTTGAATCATGAGCAGCTAATAAAGTTCTTTAAAACCATTCCATTGCAAGAATGAATAGATATGGAGATAGAGGATCTCCTTGTCTAATGCCTCTAGAAGGAGTATACTCTTCACATGGAGAACCATTAAGAAGAACAAACAAAAAAGTAGTAGAAATGCATTGATTTATTAACTGACACCAACCAATCATTGCAGAACCCAAAGCTTTGAAGTATTTTGATAAGAAATGGCCATTCAAGCCTGTCAAAAGTTTTTGATAGTCTAGCTTGAGTGCCATCCATCCTCCCTCTCTTTCTTTTCTTTTCATACAATGAATTAACTCATGGGAAATAAGAGTGTTATCATTGATTATTCTTCTAGAAACATAAGCAGCTTGAAATGGAGAAATAATTCTTTCCATGAGTGGCTTCATTCTACCAACTAAAATCTTGGAGATGATTTTATAAGAAGTATTGCAAAGTCCTATAGGTGTGAAATTAGTTGGAGTGCATGGCTTATTCTTCTTAGGAATTAAGGAGATATAGGCTTTGTTGATCTGAGTAGGTAGGAACTTTGTAGAAAAGAAATTCTTGACCATCTCACAAAAATCCTCATCTACAACATTCCATTGGGACTTGTAGAAACCAGCTTGAAAACCTTCAGGCCCTGGAGCAAACCAATTCTCCATACTGTTTAAGGTTTTATAAATTTATTCATTAGTGGGAGGAGAAAGAAGCATTATATTGTCTTCTTCTGTGACTATAGTTGGGATATTGATGTAGTGTTGTTCTTCAATACAAGGATTACCAGAAGTACTTATATCCTTGAAGTGATTAGTGAGGAGTGAAGCAATGCCAACTCTGGAATGTAACCAATTACCATCCACATCTTTTAAAGAATCAATATTATTCCTTGTTCTTTTTCTTTTTGTTAAAGTATGGAAGTATTTTGTATTATAATCCATATCTTTGACAAAGTTATCCCTAGACTTTTGCTTGTTAAATTCATGCTGGATTTGATGCCATTTATCCAGTTTTCTACTTACCTCCATAGTCTTTGAAGTATTATCTTGAGAAAAAGGAAGTGCTTGTATTTCAGATAGTTGTTGTTGAAGAGCATCAACATTTTGATTAATATCCCCAAAATGTAATTTATTCCACCTACATAAATCAATTCTTATGAATTGGAGTCTCTTAACTATCTTGAAGCCTGGAGAGCCCTGAACTTCCTTTTCCCAAGCTTTAACAATTTCAACTGCACAAGTTCTGTCTTGTAGCCAGGACATAAAGAATTTGAAAGGCTTCCATAGTTTAAGTTGAGAGTAGTCAGTAACCAACATTATTGGGCAATGATCACTACTAAGCTGATTGAGATGAAGAAGTTTAGAATCTTAAAAGTGATTATTCCAATCTGCATTAACTAAGGCCATATCAATTCTTGACCTTTTTTCCCTGTACCAATATTATTACTTGACCATGTGTGCTCCATACCTATGAAACCCAGATCTTCTAATCCAATTTCCTGAAGTATATAATTTACTAAACCATCACTTGAAGTAGAAGCTTGAGAGAAATTATCATGTAAATGAAAATTAAGATCACCAAGAAGAATCCAAGGCTGAGAAATATTAAGACAAATTTATTTGATGAATTCCCACTGTGTTTTCTTCTTAGAATAATTACAATACCCATACATGCATGATAATAACCATTCTGGCTGACTTGGATCACTTTGAACAGCTACATGAATCATATTATTGTCACAGCTAACAATATCACAGACAAAGCCATTTTTCCACATGAGAACCAGTCCTCCGGAGAGTCATACTGGTTGAAGATATCTAATATTTGGGTATCTGAAAGGAGCTACTAATGTTCTCATTTTATCTTCTTGTAATTTGGTCTCACAAAGGAAAATAATATATGTGTCTTGAGATCTAACAATGTCTCTAAGGTTATCCCTAGTAGAAGGAGTGTTAAGGCCCTGAACATTCCAGGATAAAACTTTCATGTTGCTAAAGTTGGGAATGAGGAGAAAAATTAAACCTAGTTTGAAAATTTTAACGTGAAGACTATGATCAAATTTGCATGAAAATTTTAATACAAGAATAACTAATGCATGAAAGAATTTAATGAACCTAGGCAAAAATATGATGGCATGTATAAGAATTAATGACAAAACTGAATGGAAAACCCTAGGGATTAACAATAACGTCAAATAAAAATAAAAGAATGTATGTAATAAATAATGTCTAAAGAAAATTAATACCTGATTCCCCTTGTTAGCATTGGCAGTTTTATTTTCTCCAGAAGTGATCATTTGAGTAGCCTCCGAATTTGGATTTGGATTCAACAAGGTGCTTTGTGAAGAAGTCTTAGTTAAAGGAGGGGAATTATTGGTTGTTTCAGCAGCTCTTTGACGCTTGCCTAACCTACTTTCTTCTTCAGCTATGACACCATCTTCTTTGAGAAGTAAGTCCAAGTTGATAATCTCTCCATCTTTTGGAGGTACAAAAGCAATTGTTTTAACAAACTTTTTCTGATTCTTCTTCACAGCAGGTGCAACACTTGAGGAAATAGCAGTAATATTCTTACGAATGTTATTGATTTTGCCAAAAAAGTAAGGCTTCTCATGAGATTTTTTCAGAAAATTAGCTACAGCCTTGCATACGCCTTTGGAGTGTTTAATAACATAACACTCAGTGCAAATACTAACAGGTTGACGCTCATAGAAGAATTTTTTCCACTTTGTAACCCCATTATTGGTAGTACATTTAACTCCTCTTCTTAACGGCATAGTGAGATCTACATTAACACAAACCTTCAAGGATCATTGCCTATAAGAATTGCATCTTTGGGTTCAATGCCAGTAATTTCACCGATAACTTGACCTATTTTTTTTCACCGATGAGACATTCATGTGCTCAGGCAATAAGTACTTCAGTTGAATCCAAAATTGTTGAAAACCCCAATGCTTCTCGGTATATATCATCCCTGGAATATAGTCATGAACAACTAGAAGATGCTTTTTAATTCCCCAAGGTCGTTCATCTATAACATTGTTTAGGAATTCCCATTGGTTAAACTTGAAGATCATTAAGTTTGGTTCAACTTATACAATCCTTACATATTCCAGTGTTAAGAATGGTCAGGTGAGGGTAATAAACTTTTCCACCGTATCGTAACTCATTCTTCCTTCAATGATGATTTTTCCAATGGCACTAGATTCCAAGTTGGATTCAGCCTCCTCTTCAGTGATATTGCTTTTGGCTATCACCACTTCATTAGTTTCACCCAGATCCAGTGTAGCTTGATTGAATCTGTTAACCAAGTCTCCGACCTGACTGGTATTTCCTTCTTCCATTATGACTCTCTTCTGATTATAATGACTTTTAGGAAAAACTGAAAGCAAGAATATGGTTTCTCTGCAAAGTTTTTTATGAAGAAAAGGTTTATGATCTATGCTAGGATGGTTTATGTAAAACCTACCAGCATAATGAGGGTAAATTTGGGAAAAAACTTGATTATTGGGTAACTACAGATTATTCGCCCTCCACAAAATATGGAAACAAAATTTACCAAGATAATTCCTAGTTTGGAAAAAGTTGTAGCTGGCAATGAACGGAATCAGTAAAATTAGGAAACAAACCAACTGCATGCAGCTGACTTTTTGGGTTTAGAGATTTTCTGAATTTACTATAGGGCGGGATGAAAGACTACCGAGTGGAACCAGGTTGAAACGAGAAAGGGACTTCTTCAACACAGCACCATGAGCAAAATCTTTGAAACCAAACCAGTTTAATCCTTTAAGCAAAATTTTGTAGACATACTCAGCAAACTCTATGATCACAACAACAAAAGATGCAAAAGCCATTAGAGAAAAATCAAAAGCAAACGCTATTAAGAGGAAGAGGATTTTAGTTAGCCATGAACTTTTAAAAATAAAAACTATTAAATGCAATGAACAAGATATATGAATGATTAAAATGTGCAAAAAGAGAGATTAACAATATAAGAACAACATCGAAAATCTCAGTACTTAACAGATTAGAGGAGCTAAAGATTAAAACAGGGAAAATCAATTGTAGCTTATTTTCCCGATTTATCGGGCTTATTAAAACTTTGGTAACAACGAGACAAAATAATGTACTATTTGGAATTACTGAAGACTATATAAGAAGGCTTAGTATTCTACATCAAAGATGTCAACTACCAATTCATTTGAAGACATATTTAGAAAATACAAACAAACAACTCCATCATCATCAACTACTAATTCATTTGAAGTCATACTTAAAAGAAGCAAACAAACAACTCTAAAAGCAAGTATATCATCCTCACCTACCAAATATATTAGTGTTATGTAAGAAGTTCTACGCAAACCAATAACTCGAGGAAAAGACCAGTTGCAACTAAGGAATATCTTAAAGGTTGTTGAGGAAGAGACCGAATGGGTTAAAAATTACTACATTGTCAGGGATCTTTCCAAAGAACATCGACATGAAAGTATATTTTGGATCCACGTTGCAACTGGTCCTTTCGTTCCAAAGATAAACGGTAAGTACAAGAAACCACGCCACAATTACGAACCAGACTACATTTCTTCAACGACCATTCATGTTAAAAAATTGTGTTATAAGTACAACAAGTTTCTCTCTAGACAAAAAGGGGAAAGGGTTGCGACACATGCTGCACATACCAAATGGAGAGGAGAGTTGTTTTATTATTTCGAAGCTGCATTGATAGTTAAATCTCATACTAGGCAATAGAGAGAAGAGATAATATAATTTTATGCAATTACAAGATTAATGTGGTAATCTAGCACCATGTTAGTTTATTGTCTCAAAGTACTAAGTTTGACTTTTTAATGGTTTATGAAAAGTTGAAATGGTCCACAATCGGGGCTTGTTAGATGAGATATTTCCCAATTGTAGCATTAAAATTTGTCTATTTTCCTATAACTTATTTCAACAACAATCGGAATACATTGTTATCCACATAGAACGATTCCGAATAAATTCCCAGGTAAGGTTGTTTCAGAATCGGTCTATTAGGGACATCAGCATAAGACGATTTCTTTTTGAGAATCGGTTTACTTTTCATGCCATATAAGCCAATTCTGAATATTTTCTAGAAATACTAGCTTCAGAATTAGACTTTATGAACATAATGTAAGCTTCTTATCATAGAAATTTCGTGAATTTTCTTTCTTTGTAATTTTTTTAACATAACCGAAAAGGAAAATAACTTTCATTCATTAAGTTTGGTTCAAATTGCAACATGCAATATATGAAAGGGACAAAATATAAGAATCTGATAATTCATGTTCTTAACAAATTCAAAAACACTTATTCCAACATTTTGGAGACCCTTGATTTGATCTGGCTAGACCAATTCTTCTCAGCGCTTCTTATTGGGATCGTATTTTTCCAGCCATTCATTGGTGAGCTCTGAGTCATCATGAAACCTACACACGGTGGTAATGGACCATCTTTGTGTAGACTAAGACCGATATAATATATGTTGTTATGGTTAAATAAAACAACTCTTCGATCCTTAAGCGATTCATCCTAAATGGTGTATTTCGGTATGAATGTAAAATATGCTCCCTAACCAAATAAATGAACAATGCAACTCCACTTTTCCTCCAAGAGATGATTTTATAAATGTTGTTAGAGAATTGCTTGGTGGGTTCTCGGTTGAACCCACAAAGCGTTGGTATGTCAAGGTTGGTTTTCATATTTTAGTATCAAAACTCAGAGATCGATCGCTTGATTAGATTACTAGGTCAACTTCGTTAGGTTAGACTAAGAAGTCTAGAAATGTTGAGACATACAAGTATTACTCTGAAAACCTGAAGATTCCGAAGACGTATCGACATCAATGATGACATCATCCTTCCACTTGAGGTTAGAAATACATGACTTGACTTGTTTCCGTTTTTATATCGTAAGCTTTCATGTTGTTTCTGATTGAAAACATAACATGCAAAGTTATATACATGAAGATCTAATATAACAGACTTGATCATCATATTGTGATCAAAGTGTTAAGAAACAATATATTAATAGTGATAAGTTCTTTATATTGGTATATTGAATTACGAAGTTTAATGATCTTCGTAAACGCCGTGAAGTCTAAATCTCAACTACACATTCTATCCTAATTCGAGACATAACAATAAGTAGACTAGAAATCAAGACTTATAGTTTTAATCACCTAAACTTGACAAACAAGCTTGAGATAGCAACGCTTGTGAGTTCTACCGAGCAGTGCTCTAACACCAATGCCAATATTTCATAAAGATGATTGCCTTGAGTCTACAAGATCACTAGGAATTTTACGTTTCGATGATGATGGAAGGAACAAGAGAAGACGAAGAAGTGAAACTTGACGAAATGGTTTCTAATGTAAAGGCCAAAAGGAAATGAACAAATTACCAAAGAGTATTGGATGAGCATGTGAACTGACGAGGGTACCAAGTACAACACAATCTTTTCAATATCAACCTATAAGTCATATACCTTGCGTGATAAACTGTAGACATAAACTGTCAAAAAGAAAACAACCACAAGGTATACACTTGGTATACAGTTTCTAGTTCGAAACCGAAACTGAAACTATAGGGATCAACCCATTTGGGATTAATGTACAAGTGCAATTACTTTAATAGTAACTTAAATAAATTATAACGCGAAAAGTAAAGTAAAAGCACACAACAAGATTTTGTTAACGAGGAAACCGCAAATGCATAAAAACCCCGGAAGCTAGTTTAATTTTGAATATCTCAGAATTAAGCCGCTATACAAAGACACTACCAACTTCGTATAGTGTAGACCAAGTAAACTACTCCTAGTTACCTAGTTTCCTCAGTATCCCTACGCCTACAACCAATTTGGCCAACGCACATGAATCCTAAGATAAAGTCCACTATCTTAAGCTACTTTAGCCTATTTGAAGACTTTAAGCACTCAACCCTTTCGATCGTCTTCCAATCAATAAATGACTAATCTGTTTGGTAACCACTCTCCTATCTTAGGAAATTAGTCAGAGATAATGTAGTTGAGCGTGACAAAGGTTTTTCTGTTTAAAATCAATTAAACTCCTTTTTCGGGTTTAGGTCTTCCAAGATCTGGACAGATCGAGTCAAACTGAACTACCAGATTCAGATACTGAAGAGTACCACCAAATGATATCTGGTCGATCTAAATACGAATAATAATAACTAGTCTATCAAAAGATAAACTAGATCTAGTCGGATCCCATCCTATCAAGTTTGTGCACGAATCACATCACAAAGTTACGAAATCAATAAGAAAAATATTTTTGTATTCAAATCTACAATAGTCTTCTAAACATGCACAATAACAAACTTGATTCCGACTTATGATTGATGACGCACAAAGCGGAGTCTGTTAACAAAGGATGATCACAAGCAAACATCAGATTAAAATCATACCTAAACTACCGCTAATCTCTTGATCTAGTTTGAGTGACCTTATGTCAGAAGAGAAGGCTCTCAAGAATAGTCAAACTAGGTGCAATCAAGAGTTAACAAACAGTTAGTCAATCAAATCAATAATTGAAAACTAAAATAACAATGCAATTCTAGTTTCCCGCCAACAGTACTAGTAGATGCTTTTTGATCCCAAGGAAGTTTTTAAACTAGCGAACGTAAGAGATTTCGCCTAATTAGGTTACTCTCCTCTCCAAGATAGTATTACGAGAATATTGTTAGTCGGCTACAGCAGGGATTACGAAACGAGGATCTTGCCTCAGGATAAGTTTTTCAGAATAACAAACTTCACTATTTATATACCAAGGTAGTTTGGAAATCAAGGATTTCCATAACCGAAAATATTCTTAAGATATGCGATAAAGCACCTAAATTCTGTTTTGTCTAATTCCAACCAATATCCAACTGTATAACCAAAATCCTCATGGAAAACTCAATATTATCTAGCACTTAACTAATATATATTTCCATATATATGTTTTGATTGCTAGTAAAATAAAACATATTAATTCGAAAATCTCAAAAAGATTCTCTACTATTTCGGTTTGGGATCTCACCTTGAGTATCAAGGAATATATTTAAACAATCAAGAAATAATATTTCATCACATGCTAAAATTAATCATTATGTCGACATCTTTAACTAAAGTGTACGTCACTTAGAGAAATCGGTTTTGCCTATTGGGACCGGTTCTACCATGACTCCTAAAACAAGTTAAGATCGGTTCTACCTTGACTCTCAATATAGGTAGGAATCTACTTTACCTTGACTCCAAATATAAGCTAGGATCAGTTCTACCTTGATTCCCTAAATAGGTCAGGATCGGTCCAACCTTAAGATCTTCAATGAAAACCGAACAATCTTCTTGATTTCCTTTCAACTACGAAACAAGTTCGTACGTCTACTTCCTTAAACTCATGTAATTAAACATAGTTTATAGGCATGAAATTAAACCTATGTTCACTAAACAATCTAGTAACGAGTTACAAAGATTATGTTGATGTCGGTACATTATTGTAGGATGCATGTAAGAACTGTTTCCCTTTTCGGTACGTTTCATGAATAAAAGTTGTAGAACTTTTGAATGTTTATGGGATGTTTGATTTCGGTTTTATTACCTTGATATTCGATCTCATAATGTGTGAACCCTTATGGTTTGGTGACTTTTTGATTTAGCGGGATTAAGTTCTAGCCCATGTTGGTAGGCTTTATCAAAGGATCATGAGGGGTTCCTGTAGAAACAATATGTGAAAAAGTCACAATATGTTGAATCTTTTGGTTTAGCATTAAAGCATATGTGTTTCGAGGTTTCAACTTTTGCATCGCATTAGTTAAAACCGATTTTCAACCTTTATCTGGTAAAGGTTGCTCTTTGTTGTTGTTCTTTTGTTTTGGCGGGAGGATGACAACTTCAATGGGTGAGAGTTCTAAGTGAACTTGCACTTAATGACATATCATAAGGGGAGAAGAGGATGCGGAATTTGAGGTAACAATCTTGTTAGTTAATTGTTTTCCTGTTTAAGAAAAGTCTGATTTTATTGCATAATATTTATTGCTTTTTCTTAACAAAATTTCGGTACAATTGATGTTTATTCCATTATTTGTGTATGGATGTTTAAGTGTGATTCAATTGTTTCCGGTTAAGAAAAACTATTGTTATCTTTCGTTATTGTTTGGTATCAATTGTTTATGCTTACAAAATTTCGGTGCAATTGCAGTGCTATAATGTCTATGTTTGTTTCAATTGCTTCCGGTTAAGATAAATGATTATGCAAGTTGATTTATTTGGTTTGTATGGATTGTTTATGGTTTAACAAAAGTGTTTCAGGATCATTTGTTTAGTCCAAGTGATTTCCGGATAAGAGAAACTAAGTTTTTCTGATCTTAGTTAGACTTATCAAATGTGGAGGTTTCGGTTATTCAAGTCTAACCGAATGCCTTAACAAGAATTACTAGTTAACTAACCTAGTATTTGTCTTGTTTAAAAGTGAAAGGTCTAAGTTATTATTGAGAATAATTAGAGCCTGATAAGAAAAATAAAGTTAATTCTGATCTTTATTTTGGTCTTATCGAACAAGCGATTGTACTTGTGCAATCGGTTTAGCAAAAGAACTAAGGTGATTAGTCGATTTTTGAGTTGCTAAACTATTAGGTAAAATTGCTTCGGGCAATTGTTTCCTAGATAAAATGTTAAAACCAAATTACTTGTAGTTTCGGTTTTGATATTGGTTATCTAAAATGGTGTGTAAAACCCTCGTGCTCAACTCTTATAGGTTTGCAGATTCTCTTTGTGAGATTTGTAAGATCCTTTCGGTTTGTCCTTTATTTTTTCGTTTCTTTGTCATTTTGTGACAAAAAGGGGGAGAAATATATGGAGTAAACAAGTGATATTGACTTGTTGTGAGTTGGTATCACTAAGGGAAAGGACATTTGTGCTAAAACGTTTATTCTAATGAAAAGAGTGGAAGCATAGATTAAAGGGGAGTCACATATCATATGATACGTAGTTATGAGGAACTACATGGAAATAACAAAGACGTGCGGATTGAAAATCTACATATCTTACCTTTAGGGGGAGTATTAGCTTTGTTATTATAATGTCAGCAGCGGCATTTAAAGATTGAATTTAATGCAGGTTTTGTGCTGTTGAACTTGGAATCAAGCGTATGTGTATAATGAATTTTTGTAATTTTTTTATCCATATGATGTAAGAGTTTTGTCACTAAAATTGACAAAGGGGGAGATTGTTAGAGCATAGCTCGGTTGAACCCACCAAGCGTTGGTATGTCAAGTTTGGTTTTCATATTTTAGTGAATCAAAACTCATTTAAAGAGTCGCTTGATTATATACTAGAGTCAACTTCGTATAGGTTAGCTTGAAAGTATTAAGATATGAGACTTACAAATATTACATGAAGACTTGAAGAATGTGAAGAAGTATGGAGCTACAACGACAACATTATCCTTCCTCTTGAGGTAAGTAATATTTGACTTGAACTGTTTCATTCCCTAATGTATCTTTCAAGTCGTGCATATTGAAAACATAACTGCGAAGCTGTGTATGATACTCTAGTTACACATAGTATTAAGGAATACAATACGAGGTTTATTGCTTAACCATTAAACTTTGTATATAAGACATCGACATAATCGTATGAATGCTATTGTGATTATGTATGGGTATGAGTGAAGATTTAATCCTAGGAAACAATGTTTAACATTCGTTTAAAGGAAGTAAGTTCATAAACTCGTTTTGTGAATCGAAAGGGAAATCGCTAAGCTTATTGGTATTGTTATTCATTGCAAATCTATTTTGAATTTCCAATATGTGTGTTTAGTATAACCGCTCGTAAACTTGTTTATGTATCTTGGTAAAACTATTCACAAGGCCTGACTTATGTATTGGTATGACTTTTATTTGTGAATCCGATCTTAAGTAATCACTCAAGATGGTATGATCGATGCCTTGTAAATAGCAACTTTTATCTAGCAATTGGGGAACCGATCCTAGTAAGAGGTGCAACAAATTTACAAGAGGGGAATCGATCCCTGTAAGAGGTGCAACACGTTTTTAGTAGATAAGGGAACCGATCTTATGAACATGTGCAACAAGTTTGTAGTTTTGGGGGAACCGATCCTATGGACATGTGCAACCGAATACAGGTAGTTACCATAAGTTGTGGGGAACCGACCTTAGTACCTAGTCAACCGAATTTTGGTAACTAGTGTGACTATGCACAGTACTCACATGGAGATAGAACCGAACTTGTTTTGGTAGAACCGTGAAACCCATGATTGGTGATTTGATAGGATAATCAATCACATAGTTCTTGGAATTCAGACGAACCAATTCTAAACTTGTTTGGAAGTGTGGCAAATCGTTTCCAAGATTGTAAGTATGAAAAAGGACTTGCAAAGTAAAGATGTCGACATACTTTGAACATGTGCAGTAACTCTTATCATTAATTGTTCAAAGATATTCCTTAATAGCTAAAGGAGAATCCCAGGATCGAAATAAATTGAGAATCTTTTAATTAAGGTTTCTTAGTTTTTATATGCTATTTAATCTCCAGCAATTAAATGCATATAGAAAATAATAATTAGTAATGTGCATTTACTGATTATAGATTTTTCTATTGGTATTTCGATCAATATTTGGACAGTGCATTTCCAGGAGTTGTGAAAACCGATTTTGTGTTTATTGCATATCTTTGAGAATATTCAGTTTTGGAAATTCCTTGGTGTCCAAACTTCCTTGTCTATAAATACTTAAGTTTGCATTCCTAGCAAACTAATCCTCAGAGCCAGCAAACTACCTCAGTTGTGTTGTTACTAGTGGAGCCGCCTATTCGGAGAGGAAAGTAACCTAATTAGGCGAAATCTCTTACAACCGCTCAGTTTAAAGACTTCTTTGGGATTGAGAAGCTCTATTAGTACCTTTGGTGGGAAACTATATAATTGCAGTTTATTTTAGTTTTCGATTGATTTGATTGACTAACGGTGGTTGAAATTTGATTGCACCTAGTTTGTTTATGCTTGAGAATCTTCTCTTCTGATATAAGATTCACTCAAACTAGATCGAAGTTTCGACGGGGATCTTTAGACTGTTTGTAGATCTAAAGATGTCTTGTGATAATCCAACGTTAACAGACTCCGTTCTATGTGTGATTGATCACAAGAGATTCAAGTTGATTGTGTGCAGGTGCTGATTGAAGATTAAATAAGATTTGAAGACAAGAAGACTTTTTGGGTTCATAATCTTTGGTGTGCACAATACTTGTTTCGGCTAGAAAGGGATCCAACTATAATCGGTTTATCCTTGTGATAGATTAGATTGATTAGTTGAGTAAATCGGCATCAATACACTTCTTTGTGATTAATAGTATTGATTGCATAATCTAACAATTACTTCGGTAGTTGTTGAGAGATTGATCTAAGGACCCGACAAAGGAGTTTATTGGTTAAACGGAAGAGCCTTTGTCAAACTCATATCACTTTGTTTGAAAAGAGTTGTTACCGAACAGATTTGTTGTTCCTTTACTATTTGGAATACGAACCAAAGGAATTGTTCCAAGTGCGTGACTTACTGCAAGTTTGGAGGCGCAGGGATACTGAGGAAACTAGGTGAACTATAGGTTTAGTTGCTTGGTCTCAACTATACGAAGTTGGTTTGATTTTTTATAGCGGCTTAATTCTCAGAGTATTCAATTCTTGACTAGGTCCCGAGGTTTTTCTGCATTTGCGGTTTCCTCGTTAACAAAATCTTGCTGTGTCATTTACTTTTATTTTCCTTAATTATAATTGTATTTATTATAATTTAAAGTAAATTGCACAAACGTTAATTCCTATTTTACTTGATAGACAATCCCTAGAGTTTGGTTAAGTCCGAACTTATTATCAAGTAAACATACTTCGTTGTTATATTGTCTCGATCTCGTATCCATAGACGACCACACGAAGTGTGAACCGATTAGTTGTATTGTCTCGACTTAGTCCATAGACAGTCACTTTCGGAAAAGGACTTATAGGTGGAAAAGTTTTAGATTGAGGTATATTTAGGTACCCTCGTATTTTCAATATGGTTACTGGGACTGGTTACATCAGTTACCAGGATAGGTTACATCAATTACCAGGACCTGTTACCATATTCTCATGGTATTACTTGTGATCGGTCACACAAGTTACCAGGATCGGTTACACCAATTACGAGGACCGATTACACCAACTACAAGGATCGATTAAACTCTTTTTGTGATCGGTCACACCAATTACTAGGATCGGTTACACCAATTAGTAGGATCGGTCATACCAATTACAAATTTCGATCATACCATCTTAGGTGATTACTTAGGATCGGTTGCACTAATAAAAGTCATACCAATACATAAGTCAGGCATTGTGACTAGTTTTACCAAGATACATTACAAGTTATGATCGGTTCTACTAACTCACACATATTGGTAATCCAAAGATATGCAATGAATAACAATACCAATAAGCCTAGCGATTTCCCTTTTGATTCATAAAACAATTTCATGAATGTACTTCCTTTAAACGAATGTAAACATTGTTTCCTAGGACGAAATCTTCACCCATACCCATACACATAATCACAATAGCATTCATACGATTATGTCGATGTCTTATATACGAAGTTTAAAAGATAAGCGTTATACTTCGTATTCTAATTCCTTAACACTATGTCTACTAGAGTATAATCATTCACAGCTTCGCAGTTATGTTTTCAATATAGCACGACTTGAAAGATACGTTAGGAATGAAACAGTTCAAGTCACAATATTACTAACCTCAAGAGGAAGGATGATGTCGTCGATGTAGCTTGTTACTTCTTCACATTCTTCAAGTCTTTGAGTAATACTTGTATGTCTCATAATCCTAATCTTTCTAGCCTAACCTATACGAAGTTGGCTCTAGTACATAATCAAGCGACTCTTTAATGGAGTTTTGATTCACTAAAATATGACAACCAAACTTGACATACCAACGCTTGGTGGGTTCAACCGAGCTATGCTCTAACAGATGCTAATATGATTGTTAAGCCATCAATCATGAAGGAAAAAGATAATCTCATTCCTTTACAACTTTGAAGAGAAAAATGAAGAATATGAAGAAACCAAGGGATAACCCCTCAAATCTTCAGAAGTTTTCTGGTGTTCTTGAAGAGTTCAAAGAAACAAGGATGGAGATTCAGCAAATAAAGGTTATTGTTGTAAGAACTCTTAAAATTCAGAAGGCCCTGGTTCAGCATCAGTCTAGAAGGTTCGTTGGAATTGACTCCTTTCTTCATGAACCTTATGTTCCAATGTCTGTTGACGACAAGGAGTTCATCGACGATAAAGAATTTTTTAAGAATCTTATGAATGCTAGGGTTTGGAATAGCAAATATTGTGATTACACATAGCAATTGCCAACGAATTTCATCTGGCAATGTTTTAGATTTATTTATTTAAATTCAAAGTTATTTGGAAGATGATTTTGCAGTATTAATCTTTATTGGTTTTATATATTGCAAAATTTTTATGGGATATGTGTGTTTACGTCCATGAACTATGATTATCTCATATGTCAAAAGTTAAGTCTATCATGTCTTTATGAAAATACTGATAAAAGATAGAATGAACTTTTGCATATTCCGTAGTATTGATCTTTTCCTAATCCACTTCTATGTGAAAGTACTGTATGGCTCCGTAAGTTTTCTTATGTTGAGCATTTCCGATTAAATTAATCATTAAGGTTCTCTTGTGGTTAATTTATTCGAGTTTTCTGGATACAAATTCTTGTTTCATGTGATTTGCTAATGTCCAAAGAAATCCTTCTTTTATTGTAAAATTAAGGTCGCTCTTGTTGTTCTTTCGGGAATGACATTTTATGGGGGAGAGTTCTTAATTGAACTTGTGCTTAATTTCCAAATCTTTATGGGGAGTGCGGCTGTAGAATATTGTAGGAGTTATCTTGTATCTTTATAAACTCCTTGATGAATACACTAAGTTTCGACTATGTGAAATCATCGAAACCAAGTTGATATGTTTTCTTTTAGTCATGAATAATCTCTTTGAGAATTTCATTATGATCCCGCTAGTTTTCATACCTTTGCCAATTTATATTGACAAAAAGGGGGAGTATTATTTTGTAGTTCACACTACATACATATGTTTTACGGATTATTATGTAAAGGGGAGTGGTTTTCATTGTGAGATGAAGTATTGACTAAGAGGGAGTGATACATATCACCGTTGTATTATTGTCAAAGTTGTGATACAATTGAACTTTGATGCTGTGTAATAATACCATGACACTGTATAACAATAGGTTAGAACATATGTTTTCTTATTATTATGGCTACGGATCTTCAACAATAATGATGTTGAGTTGAACACCTTCAGAATCACTGGAGTACATGGAGTGACGAAGAATTCAAGGAATGTTGAAGAACCAAGGAAATCAAGCATTTGGATAAGAAGATTCAAAGTTTTTTTATTTTGTAATCCATATGTATTGATAGTTTTGTCACTAAAATTGACAAAGGGGGAGATTGTTAGAGAACTGCTCGGTCGAACTCGCAAGCGTTGTTATCTCAAGCCTGTTTGTCAAGTTTAGGTGATCAAAACTATAAGTCTTAATTTCTAGTCTACTTATAGCTATGTCTCGGATTAGGATATAATGTGTAGTTGAGCTTTAGACTTCACGACGTTCATCGATTGAAGGCGAAGATCTACTGAGGAGAGCTTGAAGGAACTTCATCAACAAAAGGTATGTGGAGACTAAAACTTATCTATCACTCAGAAGTCTATTCTATTCTATCTCCTATTGAGACTAAGTTGTATAGCTATATAAACTTTTACTTTATACACATTTGATATTTCGAGCTGAGTTTAACTCGCTTATATCTTTCTCGAAATATGTGTTGGAAGATTTTTTTCTTTAGCTACGTTCATCATTGTTCTTGACGAGTTTAATTGGAAAAAAAATATTTGTTGGAAACTAAATAATAAGTAAAAACATGATCATGTGAAAATTGCCTTGAGACATCTTACATGATATGTGTGAGACAGTCAATTGATGTCGACTCAGAATATTTCATATTGATCATTCGATCATTTGAAAATTACTTATAAACTAATAGTTTGTGTGAGACAACTATTGTCGTCTTCTAAGGATGTTTCAATGATTGAAATGGGAGTTTAGAACAATTAACGATTGTCTGGATATAGCACAATATACATACCAGTATGCAAACTGTTGTGGTTTGATTCAAGTCCGGAAACTAATTTTGCATACTAGTATGTGAACGGTTTTAACTGTTAAAGTCCGGGAACCAAGTTTGCATACCAGTATGCGAACGGTTCTACCCGAGTTTTGGTCCGGAACGACAGTACGTATACCGGTTTGCGAACTGTCGGACAAGACCAAAGTCCGAAACTTAAGTTTGGGTACCCGTTTGCAAACTGAGTTGGTTTAAGTTCTAAAATCGCGGTTAAGTATGATTCCATACTCATGAATAAATACATTTATAAATTAAGGAATGCAATCTTTGCAAACCGTGGCTTAATGTTCATGAATTGGTTCTTGAATAAGTACTTTGTACAATCATGAACCATATCCTGAAAAGACGAGAGTACCCAAATACACCACAATATTTTATTTATCCACCTATAAGTCCTCTTACCAAAAGTGGTCGTCTATGGACAAAGTCGAGACTATGCAAAAAATCGGTATTCACACTTTGTGTGATTGTCTATGGATACGAGATCGAAACAATACGACTACCAAAGTGTGATACTTGATAATAGGTTCGGACTTAACCAAACTCTATAGGATCACTATCAAGTATATCAGAGTTAACGTTTGTGTAATTTATTTAAATTATATAAACAAATATAATTGCGGAAAATAAAAGTAAATCACACATCAAGATTTTGTTAACGAGGAAAACTGCAAATGCAGAAAACCCTCGGGACCTAGTCCAGAATTGAATACTCTCAGAATTAATCCGCTATAAAAAATCTAGATCAACTTCGTATAGTTGAGACCAACCAACTACCCCTAGTTCACTTAGTTCCCTCAGTATCCTTCCGCTTCCGACTTCGATGAGTGCACGCACTAGAACAATTCGTTTGGATCGTATTCCAAACAGTAAAGGAAAAAAAAATCTGTTTGGTAACAACTCTTTTGATTCTTTCAAGATAAAGATATCTCAAGTCATACACAAAGGCTCTTCCGTTTAATCTAATAAACTCCCTTTGGTTAGATCAATCTATCCAATAACTAGTAGTCAAGTTTAGATTCGCAATCAATCGATATAGAATCCAACAATAAACTATAAAGTGATGCCGATCTCACGCAACTAATCAATTGAATAAATATTATTCTAGTTGGATCCCAGCCGATCAAGGTATGCACACCCAAAGATATGAGAACCAAATAAAAAATATTCCTTGTCTTCAAATCTTCTTTAATCTTCAATAAAAACTTGCACAACACCACTTGAATTAGAACGAGACCAAGGGCAAGGATAAAAACCCATCTACTACATCAGCAAAACACTCAATTTAGCGGAACGTAACTACACCAAGGTGGAGCAACTTATATATGCCTTAGTAGTGGCAACACAAAAACTAAGGATATATTTTGATGCACATACCATCCGAGTCTTCACAAAGGCTCAGATATGTCAAATCCTCGATAGCACGGAGAAAATTGAAAGGGTGGCAAAATGGAATGCCATGATCAAATAGTTCCACATAATCTTTGAAACAAGGAAGACTGAGAAATCACAAATCTTAGCAAACTTTCTGGCAGACCTACCTCTCAGCGACGAGGCAGAAATAGACGACATCCCAGGAATGGAGGAAGACAAGCAGGAACCGGAGGATCTGCTAGAACCTCAGAATTCACGAAGGTGGGAAGTATTCGTAGATGGCTCCTCCAATGGAGAAGGCGTAGGCATAGGGATTGTAATAACAACCCCTACCGGAGACCGACTCATCTACGCATTCAGGTTAGAATTCGAATAATACACCAACAACATCACAGAATATGAGGCGGTCATACATGTTTTACGCTTGGTACGGTAGCTAGGATTATCAGATGTTCGGTTGACTAGTGACTCTCAGTTGGTCATTAGACAAATCGAACTAAAATACCAAACTTTGGATCCAGTGCTATCTTCGTACTTAAAACTAGCTCAGGAGCATGCATCCAAAATCAGCAACGTAACATCAGGCACGTATGTCCAAAAGACAACAGACATGCAGATGCCTTAGCATTCATATCATCTATGCTAAGGGACAGAAATACCATCACCGTCCAAATTGGAAGGATATACGAACCTTCGATAGAAGGACCTATCTCAGGAGCTGAGGAGGCTTTGTCTGTTCAAACTCGGTCCATGAGAGAAGTAGATAAAGGAGAAACAAACGAAGAAATGAAAGAATCAGATTATGAAGATAAAGAGTCTGACGAAGATCAATCCTTGCAAGACGAAGGCAACGAGAACGAACCGGAAGATGATTGGAGGATTCCAATCCACCAATACCTTGACAAAGGTACCCTACTAGCCGATGTTAAGGAAGCTCGGAAACTCGAATCAAAAGTAGCGATGTACATCCTTCATGAAGAAATACTGTATAGGAGGTCATTTCTCGTACCTCTAATGCGGTGCTTCTCACGAACCGAAGGAAGGAGAATACTCCACGATATACATAGCGGAGATGCCGGCAACCATAGCGGAAGAAGGTCCTTGGCGGTTAAATCCAAAATGCAAGGATACTACTGGCTAAGCATGGACGAAGATTCAAAGAACGTGGCTAAGCGATGTGAAAGATGCCAACGCTTTGACAAGAATATCAAAGCACCAGCAACGGAGCTTAACTCAGTTATCAGCCCTTGGCCACTTGTCAAATGAGGGGTTGATATTGTCGGACCCTTGATAGAGGGAACCTCAAAAATAAAATACCTTATTGTGGTACATATTAGGGACACAGATATCTTTAAATTATTGTTTGAGCAAATCATATGCAGGTTCGGAATACCAGCCGTCATAGTCTCAGACAATGGCAAACAGTTGCAAGGAAAGAACATCAACATGTTGTTTGATACTTTCAACATTCAAAAGAACAAGTCCACTCCTATATACCCTAAGAGCAATAGACAAGCGGAGGCAACCAACAAAACCATAGCGATGAACTTAAAGAAGAAGCTAGGAGTATACAAGAAGAGGTGGTGCGAACAACTGCAGAACGTCCTATGGGCTTATCGAACTACAAGGAGGTCAGCTACGGGGGAATCTCCATTATTGTTGACCTACGGAGCCGAAGCAGTCATCCCAATGGAGGTAATACTTCCAACAACAAAAACGGAGGCGTGGGAGAAGAATATAACAACAGACTTGATGTTGGAGAAGCTGGATGACCTTGAAGAAAGAAGGGAGGTAGCCTTGCAAAAGATGGCAAACTATCAACGAAGGATGGCTCGGGAATACAACAAGCGGGTCATCCCTCGGAACTTTGTGGCCGAAGAATACGTAATACGTCAGATACCGCCATATCAAAGAAAGAAGGAGTGGGGCAAGCTAGCTCTAACATGGGAAGGGCCCTACATCATACACGATATTGCCATAAAAGGATCTTACTACCTAAGAACCCTCAAAGGCGAAGTATTACAGCACCCTTGGAATGCAATGCACCTAAAAAAGTACTACCCATAAGAGAATGGTGATTACTCAGGAGAAGAAAGGAATGGGCAATAGCCTACCATGTTCTATCCCTTGTCAAAGGTATTATAAACCTTACTAATCAATGAAAGAAACTTTTTGCTAAAGAATTAGTTTTGATTAATACAATTGGGTTAGAATAGACACACTCCGTCAGGATTGACGATAAGGCAAGGCAAGGCTAACTGCGCATATGTCAATCTCGGATCCTCGGGGCGATGGCTCCTTTCATGAGGCATAAGAAAAAAATAAGATATCCCCTATAGAGATACCTTGTCGAAGTAAAGCAGTCTCCGCGCTGAACGCATAGGGTTACAGGAAAATTATTGCCCACGTAGGGACCTTCGCCACCACGATACCTTCTGGCCAAAGGATATCCGGGTAGGACGTTGAATGTTCCACCAAAGGTTAAGCATACCTTAGCACCTTGTGATAACTTGATTGTGCGATCAATTAGACACAATACGTCTAAACAAAATATTCATGCAATAACGTAAGTAAAATAATAATTTTACCAAAATATGTCTGACATATCTTAAAAGTTGCAGATAACAAAGGTTCAAACCATCAGAAAGCATTGTTTCAAAGAAAGGAGACATCATAAAGGTACCTCAGCTGAGGGCATAAACAACAGAAAGGAGTTCACTTAAACAAAGTCAAGATAATAGAATCAAGGATAAGGAAGACGGGGAAAGACAACTCCATCAGCTTGAAGTTCAGCTTCAGCAAAGGCATTGTTGATATAACCAATAGCCGAACGCTCGAACTGCACCTTCATTTGAAAGGATTGGACCACCAGGTCAGAGGCTAATTTCCTATGAAGCTCGATTATCTGAGCGCTAAGTTGGTCGTTGGCCTGATGAAGTGCCTCATCTTTAAACTTTGCAGCAGCATCAAACTGACGGGCTATCTCCAACAAAGATACCTTGCCCTCGAGATGGCTGACCTTAGCATTCACACCCACAAGCTGCTCCTAGATACCTGCGGATATATGAGGGATAAGTAAAGGGCAAAGGCAACAAGGGGTACAAAGAATGTTTCGGGAATAAGAAAACCCTAAGCTACCTCCAACATGGCTAAGGGATTCTTCTAAACTATGCTGGGCTTCGGCAAGATCCACCTCAGCAGCATCAAGATCCTCGACAAGAGTATCTCGTTTGGTCCGGAGATCCTCGACATCAATCTAGAGCGAAGCATTCTCATAGGATAAAACCTGGAAAACGTTCTCTAACTCTTCCAACCTCTTCACCATAGATGCATGAGACATGGAAGAAGGAATGGAGTCAGCCTCACTGAGTTTGTTCTTAAGAGAGCAGACCTCAGAGGACAATACGTTACGTTCTGCGGTGACCTTAGCTAAGGAAGCGCATGCATCTTCGAAATCTGCATAATACTTTTTGCGGATAATTTCTTGAGCTGAGAGACGTTTCTCAACTAAGGCAATATCTTCATTTTTCTTTAAAATGAGACCCTCTTTCCACTTGAGAGTATCATCACATTCTTTACGGAGCAAAGCCATCTTCTTCACAAGGTCTGAGTTATGAGCAGACTCAAGGGAGAGTTGGGCCTCGTTATGGACAGTCACGTTCATCAACCTATCAGACTTCTTCTGATAATACCAAACATCGGAGGTCAACTTGGCTACTTGTTCCCAAAGATGTCTAAGCTCATCGGAGCTACCAGCTGGCAGGCATAGGTTCTCTCAGGACTATACTACCATACATAAATTAAAACAAAGCTAAAGGAAATGAGGAACAAACCTATGACTTTGGAGGATTCAGTAACCAAAGAAGAATCAGCATCCTTGCGTCCCTCCTCAGCAACCTTCGCAGCATTATTAGATCTCTCAAGAGCAAACAAACAAGTTTCTAAGGTCCTCTGAGTCTTTCTCAGTTCACTCTCTAACAAAGGTACCTTGGAGGCAGAAGCAACATCACTGGAAAAAGGTTGTTATGCGCTAGCAAAGGCATAATCATGGCGAGCACGCTCCAACAGAGCACTCAAGTGAGTACACTTAGCCCAATAAAACTTGAACAAGGTACATCCAACATCGATTTGTTTGCAAAGCTGCAAATAACGGAGCATAAGAACAAGCGAAGGTCCAAAACAATACGCAAAAACAGTAAAGTAAGAATCACTTACTGAGAACAAGGAAAGATAGGAGAGGAAATCAGCGTAGGTATCCATGAAGGTCTTCATCTCTTGGATGCTGCCCCTGCGGATTTCACCAAATCTATGGCCATAGCGAAGGAAGTCGGGATCGAAGAACAGATCCTTGGCCACTTGATACTGAGCAGTCAAAGTATCCAACCTTGAAGCAACCTCCAAAGAATCAACCAGTTGATGACGATAAACCTCAGTAGAAAAGGGACCCTTCGAATCCCGTAGTATGGCTTCGAGGATGGCATCGTCAGAACTCCCAAGGATCAAGTTCTCAGGTAACTTACCCTTCCCAAGATCCGTAAGAACCCCACCAGTCGCTTGAGAACGAACATGTGGCACAAGTACTAAATCTTCACCATGACAAAGAGATAGCATGGTGGATGAGCTTGGGACAAAAGAAAACGCTTGACTAGAAGTACCACCTAAGTCCATGTAACCAGCAGAAGGAAGATTACCCAGTATGGTCCAATCTGGTGACGAAGGTGGAGGCCCAACAACCTTGCTAACAGGGGCAGTAGAGACAGACTGAGCACTTCCCAGTAAAGTAGGCGTAGCATTGAAGGAGAAGCTGTCAAGTGAAATCACAACCTTCTTCTTCGGCTGAGAGTCTGAGCTACTGACCCTCACCAAAGGAACATAGTAGTGACGGACTTGAAAATTACGCCTGGCGCGCAGGCCATAACTTCCCCGATGCGCCATTTTGATGCTACGATCCGGGCCTTAAAGCTAGGCAAATGCATGTCCATTTTCCCTTGCAAGCATGCTCGTGGATCATAATGCAGCTAACTTATCTTACATACAATTCCAAACTTACCCTTGTCCGCAAAGGGGTATAAGGCCATAAGGCCGAGGCCAATGCATCTTACATGCATCACTGGCTTCTCTTACCAACTCTGTGTAGCTTGATAGGAAGTATGAGCATCCCTTTGTTGGCATGCAACTAAGCCTAATCAAGCTTGGCCGCAATCATCTCTTGCATCGAGCTACCGATCTTATATGATATGAGGGGCCAACGTGCCGCAATCATCTCCCAAATAGATGATATGAACGACAACGTGCTGGACCGGCAATGCTGCAACTCATTGCGGCTGCCTACGTACCCTTACCTACTCTAAAGGGATCAAGCACATACCGTAGTTCATCCCGAAGGGACAAGCAACTTAATCCAACTCGTTTGCGAGGCAGTGGCCAAGCAATAATGGTAATGGCCTAGTCCGTATAGGCCGTTCCGTCAAAATACATCCAAGTGATGAATACTTGGTCTGCGGCATGGCATAGTGATTTCCATGCTTAATACGCTCCATTGGCAAAGCTACGCAACTATAAATGAGGCTTAGGCATCATTTATACTCTTCCGGTTAATCTATGAAGCTTACTTGGTGCATAGTCCGCATATGCACCTTCAACCAACTACCCCTCCCTATGTATGTTAATTTGACATTTTTACAACTTGAATTGGGGGACCAAAAATCATTCATCAACTCCCACTTTTACTATTCATGGCCGTTGCCATATATTTCTGAACAACCGGCCAAGATGGATGTTCACTGCCACTGCCAACCCGATGTTCAGACATGTTGGTTGTCCACTGCCACCCCGAAGTTCAGCCATGTTGGCTGGACATTGTCAACGCATTGGCAAGGGCCAATGTTCCTTTTCCTACGCAACGGAAGCTTTGGATGAAGCTTCATCTCGGGCCATGGTGCACCTTTTATCACATTCCATGCTAAAAACACGGGGTGTTACAATATTCACCCCTTTTAATAATTTCGTCCCCGAAATTCAAAACAAAAGCTATTGTGGACAATTTCTTCGATTTGGATTCCTGAAAAAAAGTCTCATACCAGATGCTCAGAAATCACGCTTCTTAAGTTCGTTATGGAACATCAACTAGGATTTTTTGAGCAAACGTCCCATACCGCATACTCATGAATCAAAAAAGAATCCACAACGTTACCAAGAATATCGAGTTGGCCAGTTGCCAACTGATATCTCAAACAGGTATCCCAAGGGGCGTACCATATGATAGACGCATTTATGTGTCTATTTTCATCTCTTTTGTGTATACTGTTAGTACCCATTTCTGTACTAATTTTGGTATTTTACCCCTTTGTAGGTGTTTTTGGAGGAATAGGCTTTTGCGGCAAAATTGGCTCGAAAAGTTGTTAAAGGCTCCTGGGAGGACATTTGCTATTCGGACTCTCATTTTGGATAAGGGGTAACCCATTTCCAAGCAGCTGCTAAGTACAGACCGGGTCTGGATAGGGGAAGGTCATATTTTTTCACGTTTTCAAAAACAGAAAAATGGCGGGAAAATTTCAGAAAACAGACGATTTTGTGGATGGATTGTTGATCGATTTTTAGGGAGATTAAAGGGTTGAATTTGATTGAGTTCGTTCCTATGGACCTAACAGGCGAGGTAAGGGTGTTGGAATGGATCCAAAGTGGCTAGAACTCGAATTGGAGGTAAAAAAAAGGTTAAAAATATCACGGTTTATTTTGGGAAAGTTTCTTGGTTTATTTTTGGAAACTTACGTGAAGAAGAGGAAGGAAACTCTTCTTAGAGATTTGTTTCTATCACGGGAGGAGTTTGGACAGCTGAGAACACGTGAAACAGAAGAAAAAAAAAGAAATATCGCAACTTGCTGTGGAGGAAAAAACCAAAGTTATTCTCGAATTTTCTTTGCTCTACTATGTATAAAAGGGTTGGTTCGAGTCCTAGGAAGGTAACCAAGACCTTAGGGGAAAGTTTAGAGCCTTAGAGAAGCCAGAAAAATTATTAGAAGAGGATCGGGTTTTGCTGCTGCTGCTGTTTCCGGAGAAGACGAAGAACACAGAACAGCGAAAAAAGAAAGTTGCAGAGGCAGACTTATTTTCAATGACAACGAGTTACGGTCGCATCATCCTGCAGTCACCGAAGCTTTTCAGCAACGATTCCGTCCGCTGTATTAGACTTTCGGCGACTACAGTATACTCTTTTCTCTCTTGTAATCAACTTTTGAACACCAAAGATGTATTTTGAGCAAGAGATTAATATGAGGAGCTAAACCCCTTAGCCGAGGCGACGGAGGAAGCCATTGTTCCATGAAAAGTGGTATAGTTCTATTTTAATTATTTATTGCAATTATTTTACATAATTATTTGCATAGAACTTAAAATAAAAATTGATTTTTATTGAGTAGTTGTGAGTTGTTTTGATGGAACATGCTAGGTTTTAAAACTTTTGATGTTTCATGCTTTGTGATTACTACTACTACTTCAAAAATCTATTAGAGGCAAATATTAGAATCACTTTAAAGAAGAATATTGCATGAATATTGATTAAAGTTTATCAATTAATTGGTCAATGGTGGAATCCAGAGTCTCGGTATTTTTTTTATTATTATTGAAACAATTTTATTTAATTTTCAAAAAAATCCTTCACAAGCCCGAGTTGAACGAACTTTACTCACCACTTTCACGACAACTTAAAATTCACATAACCATACCACCACTAAGGAATCCCTAAAGTAATATAGTCGGCCAGTTTCCAACGTAAGAAACGGCCAATTGCCGAAGATAATAGTCGGCCAATTGCCAACACCAAAAATGGCCAATCGTCAAGGTTAAAGGATGGCCGGTTTTCGATTACAAATTGGCCAGTTTCCAATGTTAAAGGATGGCCAGTTGCCAACCCACTGTAGGCCAGTTGCCGTTGATAAAGATGGCCAGTTTCCAACATCCGTGCAAATGTTGGCCTACTCTCCAAATTTATTTCCTTTAGAAGGAACAATACTCGTTTGACGAGTCCACTCCGCACAAGTTCCTAGGTTTTCTTAGAACTTGCTTTGATACCAACTGTGACGGACCTGAAAATTACGCCTGGTGCGCCTGGGCGCGCAGGCCATAACTTCCCCGATGCGCCATTTTGATGCTACGATCCGGGCCTTAAAGCCAGGAAAATGCACGTCCATTTTCCCTTGCGCATGTTCATGGAGGATGATGCAGCTAACCTAGCTTCCATACCGTTCCAAACTTACCCTTGTCTGCAAAGGGGTATAAGGCTGAGGCCAATGCATCTTGCATGCATCACTGACTTCTCTTACCAACTCTGTGTAGCTTGATAGGAAGTATGAGCATCCCTTTGTTGGCATGCAACTAAGCCTCATCAAGCTTGGCCGTAATCATCTCTTGCATTGAGCTACCGAGCTTAGATGATATGAGGGGCCAACGTGCCGCAATCATCTCCCAAATAGATGATATGAGCGACAACGTGCTGGACCAGCAATGCTGCAACTCATTGCGGCTGCCTACGTACCCTTACCTACTCTAAAGCGATCAAGCACATACCGTAGTTCATCCCGAAGGGACAAGCAACTTAATCCAACTCGTTTGCGAGGCCGTGGCCAAGCAATAATTGTAATGGCCTAGTCCGTATAGGCCGTTCCGTCAAAATGCGTCCAAGTGATGAATACTTGGTCTGCGGCATGGCATAGTGATTCCCATGCTTAATACGCTCCATTTGCAAATCTACGCATCTATAAATGAGGCTTAAGAATCATTTATACTCTTCCGGCTAAGCTATAAAGCTTACTTGGTGCATAGTCCTCATATGCACCTTCAAACAACTACCCCTCCCTATATATGTTAATTTGACATTTTTACAACTTAAATTGGGGGGCCAAAAATCATTCATCAACTCCCACTTTTACTATTCATGGACGTTGCCATGTATTTCTGAACAACCGGCAGAGATGGCTGTTCACTGCCACTGCCAACCCGATGTTCAGACATGTTGGTTGTCCACTGCCTACCCGATATGGCTGAACATTGTAACCGCATTGGCCAAGGGTCAATGTTCCTTTTCCTACGCAACGGAAGCTTTGGATGAAGCTTCATCTCGGGCCATTGGGCACCTTTTAGCACGTGCCATGCTAAAAACACGGGGTGTTACAATATTCACCCCTTTAAAGAATTTCGTCCACGAAATTCAAAACAAAAGTTATTGTGGACAATTTCTTCGATTTGGATTCCTGAACAAAATTCCGATACCAAATGCTCAGAAATCACGCTTCTTCAGTTCGTTATGGAACATCAACTAGGATTTTTTTAGCAAACATCCCATACCGCATACTCATGAATCCAAAATGGATCCACAACGTTACCAAGAATATCGAGTTGGCCAGTTGCCAACTGATATCTCAAAAAGATATCCCAAGGGGCATCCCATACCACTACTAAGGAATCCCTAAAGTAATATAGTCGTCCAGTTTCCAACGTCATAAACGGCCAATTGCCGAAGATAATAGTCGGCCAATTGCTAACACCAAAAATGTCCAATCGCCAAGGTTAAAGGATGTCCGGTTGCCAACCTGCTATCAGCCAGTTTCCGATTACAAATTGGCCAGTTGCCAATGTTAAAGGATGGCCAGTTGCCAACCCACTGTCGGCCAGTTGCCGATGATAAAGATCGCCAGTTGCCAACATCCATGCAAAAGTTGGTCTACTCTCCAAATTTATTTCCTTTAGAAGGAACAATACTTGTTTTATGAGTCCACTCCGCACAAGTCCCTAGAGTTTTATTAGAACTTGCTCTGATACAAACTGTGACGGACCTAAAAATTACGCTTGGCGCGCAGGCCATAACTTCCCCGATGCGCCATTTTGTTGCTACGATCCGGGCCTTAAAGCTAGGCAAATGCACGTCCATTTTCCCTTGCAAGCATTCTCGTGGAGGATGATGCCGCTAACCTAGCTTCCATACCGTTCACAACTTACCCTTGTCCGCAAATGGGTATAAGGCCATAAGGCCGAGGCCAATGCATCTTGCATGCATCACTGGCTTCTCTTACCAACTCTGTGTAGCTTGTTAAAAAGTATGAGCATCCCTTTGTTGGCATGCAACTAAGCCTCATAAAGCTTCACCGCAATCATCTTTTGCATCGAGTTACCGAGCTTAGATGATATAAGGGGCCAACGTGCCGCAATCATCTCCTAAATGGATGATATGAGCAACAACGTGCTGGACCGGAAATGCTGCAACTCATTGCGGCTGCCTACGTACCCTTCCCTACTCTAAAGGGATAAAGCACATACCGTAGTTCATCCCGAAGGGACAAGCAAATTAATCCAACTCGTTTGCGAGGCCGTGGCCAAGCATAATTGAAATGGCCTAGTCCGTATAGGCCGTTCCGTCAAAATTCATCCAAGTGATGAATACTTGGTATGCGGCATGGCATAGTGATTCCAATGCTTAATACGCTCCATTGGCAAAGCTACGCAACTATAAATGAGGCTTAGGCATCATTTATACTCTTCCGGCTAATCTATGAAGCTTACTCTGGTGCATAGTCCGCATATGCACCTTCAACCAACTACCCCTCCCTATATATGTTAATTTTACATTTTTACAACTTAAATTGGGAGACCAAAAATCATTCATCAACTCCCACCTTTACTATTCATGGACGTTGCCATATATTTCTGAACAACCGGCCAAGATGGCTGTTCACTGCCACTGCCAACCCGATGTTCAGACATGTTGGTTGTCAACTGCCAACCCGATGTTCAGCCATGTTGGTTGAACATTGTCAATGCATTGGCCAAGGGCCAATGTTCCTTTTCCTACACAACGGAAGCTTTGGATGAAGCTTCATCTCGAGCCATGGTGCACCTTTTAGCACGTGCAATGCTAAAAACACGAGGTGTTACAATATTCAACTCTTTAAATAATTTCGTCCCCTAAATTCAAAACAAAAGCTATTGTGGACAATTTCTTCGATTTGGATTCCGGAAAAAAAGACTCATACCAGATGCTCAGAAATCATGCTTCTTCAGTTCGTTATGGAACATCAACTAGGATTTTTTGAGCAAACGTCACATACCGCATACTCATGAATCCAAAAAGAATCCACAACGTTACCAAGAATATCGAGTAGGCCAGTTTCCAATTGATATCTCAAACAGGTATCCCAATGGGCGTCCCATACCACCACTAAGGAATCCCTAAAGTAATATAGTCGGCAAGTTGCCAACGTCAGAAACGGCCCATTGCCGAAGATAATAGTTGGCCAATTGCCAACACCAAAAATGGCCAATCGTCAAGGTTAAAGGATGACCGGTTTCCGATTACAAATTGGCCAGTTGCCAATGTTAAAGATGGCCAGTTTCCAACATCCTTGCAAAAGTTGGCCTACTCTTAAAATTTATTTCCTTTAGAAGGAACAATACTCGTTTGACGAGTCCACTCCGCACAAGTCCCAAGAGTTTTCTTAGAACCATCTTTGATACCAACTGTGACGGACCTGAAAATTACGCCTTGTGCGCCTGGGCGCGCTGGCCATAACTTCCCCGATGCGCCATTTTGATGCTACGATACGGGCCTTAAAGCTAGGAAAATACACGTCCATTTTACCTTGCGCATGTTCATGGAGGATGATGCATCTAACCTAGCTTCCATACTGTTCCAAACTTACCCTTGTCCGCAAAGGGGTATAAGGCTGAGGCCAATGCATCTTTCATACATCACTGACTTCTCTTACCAACTCTGTGTAGCTTGATAAAAAGTATGAGCATCCCTTTGTTGGCATGAAACTAAGCCTCATCAAGCTTGGACGCAATCATCTCTTGCATTGAGCTACCGAGCCTAGATGATATGAGGGGCCAACGTGCCGCAATCATCTCCCAAATAGATGATATGAGCGACAACGTGCTGGACCGGCAATGCTGCAACTCATTGCGGATGCCTACGTACTCTTACCTACTCTAAAGGGATAAAGCACATACCGTAGTTCATCCTGAAGGGACAAGCAACTTAATCCAACTCGTTTGCAAGGCCGTGGCCAAACAATAATGGTAATGGCTTAGTCCGTATAGGCCATTCCGTCAAAATACATCCAACTGATGAATACTTGGTCTGCGGCATGGCATAGTGATTCCCATGCTTAATACGCTCCATTGGCAAATCTACGCAACTATAAATGAGGCTTAGGCATCATTTATACTCTTCCGGCTAATCTATGAAGCTTACTTTGGTGCATAGTCCGCATATGCACCTTCAACCAACTACCCCTCCCTATATATGTTAATTTTACATTTTTACAACTTAAATTAGGGGACAAAAAATCATTCATCAACTCCCACTTTTACTATTCATGGATGTTGCCATATATTTCTGAACAACCGGCCAAGATGGTTGTTCACTGCCACTGCCAACCTGATGTTCAGACATGTTGGTTGTCCACTGCCAACCCGATGTTCAGCCATGTTGGCTGAACATTGTCAACGCATTGGCCAAGGGCCAATGTTCCTTTTCCTACACAACGTAAGCTTTGGATGAAGCTTCATCTCGGGCAATGGTGCACCTTTTAGCACGTGCCATGCTAAAAACACGGGGTGTTACAATATTCACCCCTTTAAATAATTTCGTTCCCGAAATTCAAAACAAAAGTTATTGTGGACAATTTCTTCGATTTGGATTCCTTAACAAAAGTCCCATACCAGATGCTCAGAAATCACGCTTCTTCAGTTCGTTATGGACCATCAATTAGGATTTTTTTAGCAAACGTCCCATACCGCATACTCATGAATCCAAAAAGAATCCACAATGTTACCAAGAATATCGAGTAGGCCAGTTTCCAACTGATATCTCAAAAAGGTATCCCAAGGGGCATCCCATACCACCATTCAGGAATCCCTAAAGTAATATAGTCGGCAAGTTTCCAACGTCAGAAACGGCCAATTGCCGAAGATAATAGTCGGCCAATTGCCAACACCAAAAATGGCCAATCGCCAAGGTTAAAGGATGGCCGGTTTCCAACCTGCTATTAGCCAGTTTCCGATTACAAATTGGCCAGTTGCCAATGTTAAAGGATGGCCAGTTGCCAACCCACTGTCGGCCAGTTGCCGATGATAAAGATGGCCAGTTGCCAACATCCATGCAAAAGTTGGCCTACTCTCCAAATTTATTTCCTTTAGAAGGAACAATACTTGTTTTACGAGTTCACTTCGCACAAGTACCTAGAGTTTTCTTAGAACTTGCTATGATACAACCTGTGACGGACCTAAAAATTACGCTTGGCGCGCAGGCCATAACCTCCCCGATGCGCCATTTTGATGCTACGATCCGGGACTTAAAGGTAGGCAAATGCACGCCAATTTTTCCTTGCAAGCATGCTCGTGGAGGATGATGCATCTAACCTAGCTTCCATACCGTTCACAACTTACCTTGTCCGCAAATGGGTATAAGGCCATAAGGCCGAGGCCAATGCATCTTGCATGCATCACTGGCTTCTCTTACCAACTCTGTGTAGCTTGATAAGAAGTACGAGCATCCCTTTGTTGGCATGAAACTAAACCTCATCAAGCTTCGCCGCAATCATCTTTTGCATCGAGCTACCAGGCTTAGATGATATGAGGGGCAAACGTGCCGCAATCATCTCCTAAATGGATGATATGAGCGACAACGTGATGGACCGGAAATGCTGCAACTCATTGCGGCTTCCTACGTACCTTTCCCTACTCTAAAGGGATCAAGCACATACCGTAGTTCATCCCGAAGGGACAAGCAACTTAATCCAACTCGTTTGCGTGGCCGTGGCCAAGCAATTATGGTAATTGCCTAGTCCGTATAGGCCATTCCGTAAAAATGCATCCAAGTGATGAATACTTTGTATGCGTCATGGCATAGTGATTCTCATGCTTAATACACTCCATTGGAAAAGCTATGCAACTATAAATCAGGCTTAGACATCATTTATACTCTTCCGGCTAATCTATGAAGCTTACTTGGTGCATAGTCCGCATATGCACCTTCAACCAACAACCCCTCCCTATATATGTTAATTTTACATTTTTACAACTTAAATTGGGGGACCAAAAATCATTTATCAACTCCCACTTTTACTATTCATGGACGTTGCCATATATTTCTGAACAACCGGCCAAGATGGTTGTTCACTGCCACTGCCAACCCGATGTTCAGACATGTTGGTTGTCCACTGCCAACCCGATGTTCAGCCATGTTGGCGAACATTGTCAACACATTGGCCAAGGGCCAATGTTCCTTTTCCTACGCAACGGAAGCTTTGGATGAAGCTTCATCTCGGGCCATGGTGCACCTTTTATCACGTGCCATGCTAAAAACACGTGGTGTTACAATATTCACCCCTTTAAATAATTTCGTCCCAGAAATTCAAAACCAAAGCTATTGTGGACAATTTCTTCAGTTCATTATGGAACATCAACTAGGATTTTTTGAGCAAACATCCCATACCGCATACTCATGAATCCAAAAAGAATCCACAACGTTACCAAGAATATCGAGTTGGCCAGTTGCCAACTGATATCTCAAACAGGTATCCCCAGGGGCGTCCCATACCACCACTAAGGAATCCCTAAAGTAATATAGTCGGCCAGTTTCCAATGTCAGAAATGGCCAATTGCCGAAGATAATAGTCGGCCAATTGCCAACACCAAAAATGGCCAATCGTAAAGGTTATAGGATGGCCGGTTTCCGATTACAAATTGGCCAGTTGCCAACCCACTGTAGGCCAGTTGCCGATGATAAAGATGGCCAGTTTCCAACATCCGTGCAAAAGTTGGCCTACTCTCCAAATTTATTTCCTTTAGAAGGAAAAATACTCGTTTGACGAGTCCACTCCGCACAAGTCCCTAGAGTTTTCTTAGAACTTTCTTTGATACCAACTGTGACGGACCTGAAAATTACGCCTGGTGCGCCTGGGCGCGCTGGCCATAACTTCCCCGATGTGCCATTTTGATTCTACGATCCGGGCCTTAAAGCTAGGGAAATGCACGTCTATTTTCCCTTACAAGCATATTCATGGAGGATGATGCAGCTAACCTAGCTTCCATACCGTTCCAAACTTACCCTTGTCCGCAAAGGGGTATAAGGCTGAGGCCAATGCATCTTGCATGTATCACTGACTTCTCTTACCAACTCTGTGTAGCTTGATAAGAAGTATGAGCATCCCTTTGTTGGCATGAAACTAAACCTCATCAAGCTTGGCCGCAATCATCTCTTGCATTGAGCTACCGAGCTTAGATGATATGAGGGGCCAACGTGCCGCAATCATCTCCCACATAGAAGATATGAGCGACAACGTGCTGGACCGGCAATGTTGCAACTCATTGCGGCTTCCTACGAACCCTTCCCTACTCTAAAGGGATCAAGTACATACCGTAGTTCATCCCGAATGGACAAGCAACTTAATCCAACTCGTTTGCGAGGCAGTGGCCAAGCAATAATGGTAATGGCCTAGTCCGTATAGGCCGTTCCTTCAAAATGCATCCAAGTGATGAATACTTGGTCTGCGGCATGGCATAGTGATTCACATGCTTAATACGCTCCATTGGCAAGGCTACGCAGCTATAAATGAGGCTTAAGTATCATTTATACTCTTCCGGCTAAGCTATAAAGCTTACTTGGTGCATAGTCCTCATATGCACCTTCAACCAACTACCCCTCCCTATATATGTTAATTTGACATTTTTACAACTTAAATTGGGGGGCAAAAAATCATTCATCAACTCCCACTTTTACTATTCATGGACGTTGCCATATATTTCTGAACAACCGGCAGAGATGGCTGTTCACTGCCACTGCCAACCCGATGTTCAGACATGTTGGTTGTCCACTTCCAACCCGGTGTTCAGCCATGTTGGCTGAACATTGTCAATGCATTTGCCAAGGGCCAATGTTCCTTTTCCTACGTAACGGAAGCTTTGGATAAAGCTTCATCTCGGGCCATGGTGCACCTTTTAGCACGTGCCATGCTAAAAACATGGGGTGTTACAATATTCACCCCTTTAAATAATTTCGTCTCCGAAATTCAAAACAAAAGTTATTGTGGACAATTTCTTCGATTTGGATTCCTGAAAAAAAGTCTCATACCAGATGCTCAGAAATCACGCATCTTCAGTTCGTTATGGAACATCAACTAGGATTTTTTGAGCAAACATCCCATACCGCATACTCATAAATCCAAAAAGAATCCACAACGTTACCAAGAATATCGAGTTGACCAGTTGCCAACTGATATCTCAAACAGGTATCCCAAGGGGCGTCCCATACCACCACTCAGGAATCCCTAAAGTAATATAGTCGGCCAGTTGCCAACGTAAGAAACGGCCAATTGCCAACACCAAAAATAGCCAATCGCCAAGGTTCTAGGATGGCCGGTTGCTAACCTGCAATCAACCAGTTGCCGATTACAAATTGGCCAGTTGCCAATCTTAAAGGATGGCCAGTTGCCAACCCACTGTCGGCCAGTTGCCGATGATAAAGATGGTCAGTTGCCAACATCCGCGCAGAAGTTGGCATACTCTCCAAATTTATTTCCTTTAGAAGGAAAAATACTCGTTTAACGAGTCCACTCCACATAAGTCCCTAGAGTTTTATCAGAACTTGCTCTGATACCAACTGTGACGGACCTAAAAATTACGTCTGGCGCGCCTGGGGGCGCAGGCCATTACTTCCCCGATGCGCCATTCTGATGCTACGATCCGGGCCTTAAAGCCAGGAAAATGCACGTCCATTTTCCCTTGCAAGCATGCCCGTGGAGCATGATGTATCTAACCTAGCTTCCATACCATTCCAAACTTACCCTTGTCCTCAAAGGGGTATAAGGCCGAGGCAAATGCATCTTGCATGCATCACTGGCTTCTCTTACCAACTCTGTGTAGCTTGATAAGAAGTATGAGCATCCCTTTGTTGGCATGCAACTAAGCCTCATCAAGCTTGGCCGCAATCATCTCTTGCATCGAGCTACCGAGATTAGATGATATGAGGGGCCAACGTGCCGTAATCATCTCCCAAATAAATGATATGAGCGACAACGTGCTGGACCGACAATGCTGCAACTCATTGCGGCTGCCTATGTACCCTTCCCTACTATAAAGGGATCAAGCACAGACCGTGGTTCATCCCGAAGGGACAAGCAACTTAATTCAACTCGTTTGAGAGGCCGTGGACAAGCAATAATTGTAATGGCCTAGTCCGTCTAGGCCGTTCCGTCAAAATGCATCCAAGTGATGAATACTTTGTCTGCGGCATGGCATAGTGATTCCCATGCTTAATACGCTCCATTGGCAAAGCTACGCAACTATAAATTAGGCTTAGGCATCATTTATACTCTTCCGTCTAAGCTATGAAGCTTACTTGGTGCATAGTCCGCATATGCACCTTCAACAAACTACCCCTCCCTATATATGTTAATTTGACATTTTTTACAACTTAAATTGGGGGACCAAATATCATTCATCAACTCCTAATTTTACGATTCATGGCCATTGCCATATATTTCTTAACAACAGGCCAAGATGGCTTTTCACTGCCACTGCCAACCCGATGTTCAGTTATGTTGGCTGTCCACTGCCAACCCTATGTTCAGCTATGTTGGCTGAACATTTTCAACGCATTGGCCAAGGGACAGTGTTCCTTTTCCTACGCAACAGAAGCTTTAGATGAAGCTTCATCTCGGGCCATGGTGCACCTTTTAGCATGCGTCATGCTAAAAACAAGGGGTGTTATAAGAGCCCTTCGCAAACGAACCACTCGAGTGGAGCGAAGTAACAGGAGAGGATGGAAGACTCTTGGAAGATATTACCATGGCACTAGTGGTAGCTGAAGCAACACGCTTCAAATCACTAGGAGTAGAAAACGCAGGTACCTTCGATAGCAAAGCAAGAATAACAGATTGAGTACCAACTTAGCTCACCAATAAAGAGCCGCCACCAACTTTAAGGTTATCACCTTCAACAGTACCAGCACGAAAGAGGCTAGGGCTATCTTTGGAAAAATCTTCCTCAATGTCATCTAAGTGGGGATTAAGGGTTGTATCCTCGACGTCCTCCATATCTTCGTCATTTTGCTCTTCTGCAGCAGCCTTAAGATCCTCATCGACTCTTCAACATCGATCACAGCCTTCAACTTTCCTTTCTTCTTGGAAGACTATAGAAGAACACATGCGCAAGCTAAGGATCAGGGGCAAAATACTAAGAAACCTACGAACACCAAGGTATGGTTATAATCCTTACCTCCGCTGGTGTTGGCTTAGCTACTTTAATCGAAGCCTTCCTTTTTCTAGTCCTGGTAGCTACGGAGTTACCAGCAGAGCCCAGAGCAGTCCCAGCAGAAGAAGTAGGGGCAGGCTGCAAAGGAACCACCAGAGTACTGAGCAAAGGCAAGAAGACAAAAAACTTCTGCAACAAACGAAGATTACCTCATGAGAAGTAGCAGGGTTGAAGACCCAAGGATGATATCCATCATACTTAGCAGGCAGATATGTAGTTGTACGAGGGACGCTGGGATCTGCGGTAGTAAAACCATAAGCCCATTGACCCACAATGCAAAGAGGAGTACGCGCCCAACGGTGATCATGGTCTAGGCGAATACGATCATACTTCGGTAAGAAAAGCTTAGCAGAGTAGGGGATGACAGTCAACCCAGTCTTGTCAATCTCTTCCAGCAAACGAAGACTATTACCTTCCCTAATCTGCTTGGTAGTAACATGGATACGACGTGGACCAACACACCAGGGGAAAAGATTGCTTTTCTAGATGGCATCAGCGTAGGTAGCATTGAAGTTGGCAGGGGTGTAATCCTCTTGCTTAGACCTCCCAAGAGCAAAGGGGTCATAGGACTTCAAAGTAATCTTTCCCTTACTACGGTACCAGCACTCACGAAGGGCGCGCCAGAGGTTACCAGTGTATTGCATGACCCCTCGGACCTGAGTTTTGTTCACCGGGTCATCCATGGTAGACAAAACATCATAGTAGAAAGGATCCTTTCTACTAAACAAAGGCAGGAGCATACCTGCGGCCAACTGGCCAACACTTATCAAGAGGTTGTTCTCATCATAAGGGAAGCTTCGAATCATGGATTCAGTGAGAACATCAGGGCCATCAACAAAAGAGATGTCAAATTTATGCAGACGGAAAGACTTGGAGATCTCAGCCAAAGACAAGTTAGCATAACTATCTTTGTCACGCAGCTGCAACCTTTGGAGTTCAAAATGAGGTGGAGG
>JAJJMB010011222.1:11290044-11315062 GCA_023531105.1 Papaver atlanticum | reverse complement strand
GGGGGGGGGGGGGAAGATTCTCAACATCAACTTCTTCTACCTCAGCTTCCACGTCTACCTCAAGTCCCTCAGGTATCTCAGTATCCTCAGGGGGTGGAGAAGGCGTAGCATCAGGATGATCTATCCGCGGAGGTGGCTCAGTTGACGACCTAGGCCTGGGATCCTTCTGCGCAGGCTTCTTCGGAAGTCTCATAATCCCTAAACACCAACAGGAAGAATAGTCCATCAATAATGGCGGACCAAAATTACAGTCGGATCAAAAACATGATTTGGGAAAAAATAATAGTACTTTGGGCATGGGTTTAACAAAACCATCCAAAGGAAATGATTTCATCCTCCCAAGAAGCAAAATGGAGTATTATTGGTCACCACATTCAAAAATTTACAGGCAAGAAGCAATCATGATATATTCATGGTGAAAACGCGAAATGAAAACAAACCCAAGTTCTCATGCAACATGGAGAGACAGAAAAGAATCGAAATTCTCACATGCAAATACAACAGCAACTTCAAACATCCAAAGGAAGAGCAATAGAACCAAACATGGAAAATACAGAAAGCTACATCAAAATCAAAGGACGAGTATGTGCTAAAGAACGAGCAAGAGCTTTGGAAGACAAAGAGTAAACTAGCAGTTGACAGAAAAGGAGACGAAAAATCTTTGAGAAAGGGATAGAGAGTGACAGTTCGAAAGGAGAAGAGGAAGTTAATGAAATTCCATCTTTTATTCTCCTCTTATAGGCGGATAGAGAATCCAAAAATTTGGATGTCTCATAATTCAAGGGGAAGTTATTGCATGAAAGGACACATGGGGACCACCCAACCGGTACGTGCAAAAACGGTGGCGTCACGGAAGTTTTTTCTTCCAATCCTACCAAACGGTAGAATATGAAAGAAAAGGAGAAAACTGTGAATATCAATATTCTGCGGATCACGTGTCACGGTATCAGTGGTCGCATACAAGATAACTGTGTAGCCTCGCTACACAGAGAAACCTGAGTAGCAGAAGACACCTTCGCTGATCTACTTTATCTTATCCCAAGAAGGGATACCTCGACGGCTAAGATATAAAAGTAAAACCTAGTCTAGAGAGAGGAAGCTGGCGAAGCGACAAAGGTAGATGACATATCCAATCAGCATTAAATGCACAAATCTCTTATCTACACGCTTAACCAAAGCACGTGGAGAGAGATGAGGTGGCAGAGTCTGACTGGCGAAGGCTAGCGGTGAACGAAGGTACAATCTGTACTGAGGCTGGGAAGTTCACGAAGGAACGTGGGTCAGCTAAGGTGGCAGAGTCCGACTGGAGAATGCGTGCGGTGAACGAATGTACCATTTTTACGGAAGGTATATCAGGGGACGATGGATCCAAAGACAGCAAAGATATCTGGAGCAGAAGGGGCTATAAATACCAAGATTCACCAACAAACAAAGGGCATTCAATATCTAGGAGAAGAAGATTTAGTCTTAAGCTTATACCTATTTAATGTTTAGAACTTAAGTATTTAAACTTGAGTTCTCTCTATTACTTTGGGAAGCATTTAAGATCTTTGTAACCACCACAACTTAATACAAACAATCACTCATTATCCTGTGGACGTATAAAAATGTCGAACCACGTAATCTCTTGTGTCTCATGATAACTTAGTAGCATTTACATTCTATTTGTGTTCTTCGTTATTATTGTGATCTCAAACACCTTTTATTACTTAGCATTATCAGTTCAACTGAGGTATCAATACTACTTAGTATTAGATTCTCCGAGCTGTATACATTACGTAGACTATGGGAAAATTAGTAGTCACAATGTATTTAAATCTACAAACAGTTCGAAAGATCCAGTCGATACTTCGATCTAGTTTGAGTGAATCTTATATCAGAAGAGAAGATTCTTAAGAATAAACAAACTAGGTGCAATCAAAGTTTCAATAACCGTTAGTCAATCAAATCAATCGAAAACTAATAACACTGCAATTATCTAGTTTCCCACCAACGGTACTCGTAGAGCTTTTTGATCCCACAAAAGTATTTAAACGAGCGGTCGTAAGAGATTTCACCTAATTAGGATACTTTCCTCTCCGATTAGACGGCTCCACCAGAAACAACAAAAAGTTGAAATACCAAAAGGATGAAGTTTTCCTGGCTCTTAGGATAGTTTGCTAGAAATGCAAACTTAGGTATTTATATACCAAGGATGTTTGGACACCAAGGAATTTCCAAAACCGAAAATATTCTCAAGATATGCAATGAATAACAAAATTCGGTTTTCCTAATTCCAATAAATGCTTGTCCAAAATTTATGAAATTTCTCAATAAAAAATCTGCAATTAGTAAATGCACATTACTAATTTTTATTCTCTAAAGATATGCATTTAATTGCTGGTAATTAAAGCATCATTTTTATAAAAAGGTATAAGGTTTGTCTCCATGATATCCAGGGCTATCAGACGGACGACGTTGAATGGGGGCCATCATCTGGCGGTTAGGATATTCCGGATTAGTTTTTCGATTGGACGGCTAAGAAACTTACGGTATTATTAGGGGGTTGATCTTGATGACATAAAATTGGGTGGCTATATTTTATTTGTGCGGTATAAACACTTATGTCTTCTTTCTTCCACTTCTATTCCTTTTCCCCTCTAACTCAGAAACCCAAGGTTTTTTACTTCTCTCTGTTCTTTTTTGCGCTTCTTCTTTCTGTGTGATATAGGTTCTTATAATAGATTCATATTTATATGTCGTAATTGAATCAGAAATCATCAGGGATTCTTCATATTTCGTTTCAACGACCTGTTTGATGATATTGAAAACAAAACCGGGGTTTCCATTCAATTCTTTATAATCAAACCGCTAAATAAAAAAAACATATTCAATGAAGAAATTAGGCAATTGTGAGATAGAGATCAAAATAAGGTTAAAAATCGAATTTCTTCTTTGAAATTTTATTTAGAGCAGTAGTATAATCCTTACCAATAGATCAAGAGATGTGGGGGGATTGCTTTGGATGCGAGTTCTTTGCAAGGAAATCGATTTGGAGTAACTAATCGAGCCGTAAAGAGGAAACCAATACCACCAGTTGAAAGACACACAAACTGCTTGAAAGAAAGCCTGAACACCGGCTTAGTTCCACTGCCTCGCTGTCATAGGTATGTTGGCTGATATTTTCGAGCGTCAGATGCCCTTGGGTAATGTCGACACTAATTGTGTATAAAACGTTTCTTCATATATCTATATTTCTGTAAATATAGTTCTGTCCAAATTCTAATACCAAAGAAGATGTATCAAAGACTTTGCCTGTTCATTCTTTATTCACTGTGTTAGATTTCTTTGGTTGATTATACGTATTATAGCTTTTTTCAAGAAAGATTGATTTGTCAGTATTCCAATATAAGGTACGTATTGATTTCACTTCTTTAAGATTACTTTAGTTATCTATATAACAGACTATATATGTTTTTCGAATTGTTGTTGTCTGTTAATTTATTTCTCAGAAACCCTTACGCAGTATCTTCCTCTTGGTAACAATCTTGATAATATCGGTTACAAGTAAAACTATTTAGTTTGTTTTAGGGTTTTTCTTGATTCTTTGTTCTGATAATTTTTGTTGTTTGATGAAGGTACTACTGTTGACAACGGGATGGAGATCATGATGTAGCTATTCGCGATTTTTTTTGGAATCATTATTCGCGGTTGAAGATCATAGAATTTGAAGTGGAAGTTACTAATGAATTCCTAGGGTTTTATCCGGGTAAGCTTTTTATGCTTCTTAATTGTAGCTTGTTTTATGCTGCAATTCATCAGTTTGACCGGGAAGTTGATGAGCTTTCTTAATATAATAATTGGTCTTATGATGCGTACATGAACATCTAAGTTATCCATCTACTGAATAAGCTTTCTACGAGCAATCTCTATTTGAATTTGGGGAACATAAAACAAAATGACTAATTGGTTGGGAAAATATGCAAGATAGAGTGACTGATACATGCTACCAGCCAATCCAAAAGATTTTCTTATTATCCTCTATCCAGTACCTAAAATATGATCATTATGGATTGTAATATTTTGAATTTTATTCGTATTAGGTTTTAAATATGCAGTTTCCTTTTGTCTTAGCAGGGATTTTTTTGCAAACGTGAACTCCCATTGACCTTGATGTGATTTTAAATTCTTATGATTTTTTTTATCCTTCAGGGATATTTTCCATGCTTAGCACTGAATAATGGTTTAGAAGACTAGAGTTAGTGGTTTGATTCGCAACGAGTGTAGGAGATATAGGAGTATGTGTAGATATGACTCCTAATTCATCTTATTTTCTGTGTTTGGGGTTCCAAATTAAAGATTGCTATTATCATGTGGTGAACCCATCTCCTGCGGTGGTAGAAGTATGCTCCCTTTTGTGAAGAAGTGTCAAGGTATTTTGTTCCCTTCCATTGACTTTATAGTTATCCCTTAAACATTGTTCGTTCCTTCGCATTTAGCCCTTTAACATTGTTCATTCCTCCATATTCAGTGTGTTAGGGTTCCTAAAAACTTTGTTTTGTTGTTCGATTTCAAATTTTCCAAGCACGCATGTTATATTTCTCTATCATTTTCCCTTCATATACCAATATTTTATATCTGATCATCAGAAGAACAACTAAGCTGACATATTTTTCATTTACTTTAGATGGTCATTTTCATGATATGGCCTCCCTGACTTTTGGTGCTGAGTTTTCTTGCGTTCTCAAGGTATGATTATTAGCTACTAGGGAGAAGTCACCTAATTTAATGTGGTTATAAGTTTTATCCATGTATCGAGGCCTTGCATTCTGAACCGAATGTTTTGATACAATGTTTTCTTTACAAAATTTCTGTACATGCAAGTTCACCAAGATGTGTAATTTGCACAGATATGTTTGATAGACGCATTTATGTGTCTGTTTTCATCTCTATTGTGTATATTGTTAGTACCCATTTTTGTACTTATTATGGTGTTTTATGTGTTTGTAAGTATTTTTGGGAAATAAACATTTTTGGAAAAATCGGCTCGAAAAATTATGCGGAGCACCCCTGGAGGATATTTGTTATTCGGACTCTCACTTTGGATAGGGGCACCTCAATTACTAAGGGATACCTTCTTCGCTATTTACACCCCATGGCTATTCGCACCCCCATCTCTGTTAAGGGGCGACCATCATCTTCCCCATTTGAATCTTTTTTTTTTGGCGGGAATATTGGGCAGAAATTAGGGTTAACATTTTGGAGGAGATTGAACGAGATTAAAGGGATGATTTTGTCTGGGATTAATCCTTAGGACCGAACAGGCGTGGTATGCTCAACGGTTTGGATTAGAATTGGCTGGAGATTCCGATTTAGTAAATCAAGGAATTGCGTGTTTTGAGAACCCTATATTGTTGTTTTGGTTTTGGACGACTTCTAGTGAGGTTTAAACGCTACAATCAGTTGGATTAGGACTGTTTCAGCTAAACAGGACAGGTAATTGCATCAAATTCGAAAGAATTGGGTTGGAGAATCATATTTGAGCAAAACAGGGAGGATATATCTTCTCGGGTTTATTTCCGGGAAGTATGTGATGTAATAGGAGGTTTGCGTGTGGAAGCTGGGGTTCTGGAGACTTTTGGAACGTGTTTGTAGCATGAGAGCTAAGGAGTAACGCGTGGGAGATAATTCAGGGAAGAAAATCCGTGACTGGTAGTGAAGAATATTATCGATTAATGGAAGAATATATGGAGTTATGACGCATGATTTTGGTGTCTGAAGGAGTATATAAGGTGTGGTGGAGTAATAGAGTGGATACAGAGAGTTTATGGAGAATTGGGAGAAGTTTAGAGCATCACAGAATCGGAAAATAAAAGTTGCAGGAAGAACATTATTTCTGCTGGTGAAGAACATAAGACGCTCGAAGACAGTCGTTCCTCAACAGTGCTTGTGACGGTTATTTGTTATCGTTTCCTATAACAGTTGAGTTTGTAACAAATATAAGTGTTACAAACCCGGTTTTTATCATTTTTCTCCCATTTCATCATTTGTGAACCATTTTTGAGCATTAATAAAGATGAATTTTAAGCATGTTTCCATGATGATGATGAGCTAATTCTCGCGTAATCAAGGCACGAAGGAAGCTATTGATGCATGAATAATTGGTAATTATTTTACTTTTCTCTAATTTGCATTTTATAATTCACTCAAATCACTGCTTTGCAGAATTTTAATTGTTTGCATAATTTTCTTAATTAGTTGTGATTCAATTAGATAGGTTATACTTTGTTTAGATAATCTATGCTTAAGGGATACAATTAATGTTTGAGAATATGCTTGATTATTTGTGAATTAAGGAAAAGAGATTTTAAAGATAATTAGAGTTTTGGAATTTTTACCATCATTCATTCATGTGTAATAGTGGAATCTAGTGTCTTGGTTATTTTCAATCTTAAAAAAAAACAAATTTGTATTTAAATTTTCTCTATTTTTAGTTTAGATAAGTCTAAAATCAATTGCTTTCACAAGTCTCAACGAACCTTTTTACTACAACAAAGTTGAAATTACATCAATGTTCATCCGTACAGTGTAGCTAAGCTAGGGCAAGGCCTTCAGCTGAACGAGTAATATATGTAGATTAAATATCCTAAAGATAAATATATTTGATATTTAGCCATAGCTGACCAAACCGTTTTTGTACTATGCCTACGGTCTCTGTTGTTTTCAAAGCTTTTGATGTCAAGCCTATATAATGTTTTTAATTTCAGTGCTTAAAGATTAATTCTTGCATGTCAGTATACGTGTGCTCTTCTTGAGTTGGATTATCTTTTGGATATTTGTTTGAATGATTTAATATCAACTGGGATGATTTTATTTGGTGATGAAGTTTAAATTTGTATCATACCAATAAAACTATGTACCTACTTGAGTGATGTTCCCTTACAAAATGTATCTAGATCTGCATCATATGGATACTTCTAAACATAGTCAGTTTGTTGTCCATGTAGATCATAACACGAGACTTCAAATCATCCTCTCTAGACTGGATTCAACGTGAAGAATGTTGTTGTACCTCAGTACCCTAGCATTTGAACTTTTAGGATGTGTGGGGTTTCTTTGTACGATGTACATTCGTCTGATGGTGTTTTATTACGCCGATGGTGGTTAGAGTTCATCCAAACGACGAATGCCAACTCCCGCTCTGGAATCAAAAATATTATTTGGGTTACTACTATCAAGGGTTCTTAATGTCTACGATTGAAGGTTATAGATCCTCAAGCAGATGACTATAGTGAGCAAAACTCTAAGATGAAATTAATTTGAATTCTATCCAAATTTATGCATCACAGAAATTAATAGCAAATATGTGCTCCTGAATTCATATTTCAAAATTTAAAACTCTAATGATAATTTGAGGTGTTACGAATCATTTGTAATGTAAATATAACCTCATGGTAAGAGAGGAAATATTATTGAACTTGGATCTTTAGGTCCCCTTTGGTTGGAGTTCCTTGAAAAAGTTATACGCAAGTGGGGAACAAAAGTGTAGTCCAGGAATACGAAGGTAGATGACCCAAATATGGTTTATATCCAATAATTCTAGGGAGTTTATGGATCAAACGCTCAGACTTGACGTCATGCAGAAGACAAATAAATTCTGCAGAAGATTTTGCGTGCAGAATGAATGAATGTGTAAGAACCAAAAGTTCTAGATGCGATCTGCGAACACAAATTATAAGCAACCAAAATCGAGAGAGAAGCTATAACAGAAATAACCAGAACTAGCTAGGGCCAAGTGATCAAATAAATGTCAACAGGCAAGGATGCACTAAATTAAATGAAACCAACCAGAACATAGTAAGAGAGAAGTAGGTACTAAAAGGACGAATTAACAAATACAAACCCCCAAATTGAGGGGATGGAAGTATAATGCAACAAGAATATATGACACAAAAGATAAAAGATGTGCGAAAAAGAATGAGAATCAATATTTATTCTCCACATTTTTTCGTTATACTCCAAAGAAAATACAAAACTAAGGGCCGCGGCAGGGGCTAGCCCCGCTAATTTGATCCGAATAAGAAAACATCGAAACCTATTGATTTCCAATTGAAAAGGCCACGGCCGGGTCAGTAAGCCCCGAGATAATTGATAGGCTTAAACTTTAGATTTCAATCAAATCACAACTAATATTAATATGGAGACTATGTTAGCCTCTAGATTTTCTAATCTATGACCGGGGCCATAGGCCCCGACTAATGTGACCCGACCAACAGAACACCATAATAGCAGGTCCAAGCTAAGCACTGGGCCGTACATCCCGACTAACTGTGATCCCCGCCTAACTTACATGTTTATTATATGCCTATATTTCAAATGCCTGCAACTGTAGAAATAAGTTGAATTAAATCATGATAAACTTTATATCGGGTTCAACTGCTGAAAAAAATAAAATAAATTGGATTGCTTTGGATATGCTTGCAAACCAAAGCATCTTGGTGGTTTAGGCATCAAAAATTTAAAGCCGACCAACAAGGCTCACCTAGCTAAATTGTCTTGGTGATTTGCAAAAGATTAAAAAAAAAAACTCTGGAGAAAGGTCATTTAAGAAAAAATGCAGACTCCACATGAAGCATTATGGGTGGAAAACTCAAACAAACCTCAAGGAAGAGGTACGTGGAAAAACATTCAAAAGCATAAAGATATACTGGATCAAATCTCAACTCTAGAGATAAATAAAGCTAATGTTGTTAGCTTTTGGTGGGATAAGTGGATAGGAAATCAATCTCTGAAGCTTAATTAGGTTTCCTAATATTTTCAAGCTAGCAAAGCAGAAAGAAGCTTCAATTCAGGATATGATTGTCGATGAAGCATGGGATATGAATCGAATAAGAAATCAACAAGAGATGCCTGAGATGATGGATTTTTTTGCAGTTCTAGACTCTCCTCCAACTCTAGATGATTCTGCAGGCAATTAGCTCATATGCACAAAGCTTGGAGGTTTCAAGGCACAAGTATGCTAGCAAAGGCTCATTGAACAACTTCTTGATACATATATTGAAGTCCTTTATTCATGCATCTGGATCAAGTTTGTTCCGCCAAAGCTTCAATTTTTTTATGCGGTTAGGAGCTCAAAATGCCAAATTCAGATCACAACTTGCTCTCTCTGCAACTCCCATCAAGAAATAGTCAATCATCTGTTTATGCATTGTGATTACTCACATAAAATCTAGAGTTATTTTATAAATGGCTACAACATAAGGTGGGTTCAAGGAGGAACACTGACAACACAATTGTAGGCGTAGAAATTTCGCAGAGGGATGAACATGGGAAGAAAATTTGGCTCTTGATTATTTTTGTTGTTTGTTGGGTACTTAAAAAATGAAAGAAACCACAAAGTACTGGCTCATAAGAGACCAAATGAAGTTACGGAAACCATCATTGAGGTCAAAAATCTGATTTATATATGCGGAAGCAATGAAAAATGGTTCTGAGCACTCTGTTTCCGTGATTTGATCATACACTGGAAGGTTTTTACTGATTCTAGATAATGTATACATAAAACAAAGTCATCTTTTGTGCCGGGTTAGCTTTTTACTTGGGGGCCTTTGGCCTTATTATATTTTCTATTTATAAAATCTTCACCTCTAAAGTAAAAAAGAATAAGGAATTATTCGAGGTAATGTACCGTCAAATTTTGTAATTTAGTAAGTTTAATTTTGTAATTTAGTAAGTTTGGAACAATTTAAGTTACACTTAATCCAAAATGTTTGAGAAAATTCCTGACACTGATTAAAGAGCATATCAATACCAAAGCCAGCGTCACTTTGAAGGTTGTTGCTGTAATACTGCAGTTATTTCTTTTTCCCAAAGAAAACTTCAAGAGGTAAACTTTCATCTTTTATTAGCATAATCTTACTATGAGGGTTCTTATAAATCAATTTTTTTGTTGTTTTTATGAATTCAATTTGTTAGAAAAGATTGTGAAGTTTTGATGTTTTGGGTAATATTAAAAACTGCGAAAACATTGTTAGTTTGGAATATCTACCAAATCTAATTAGGGGGTTTTCCTCTTTATTTTATCAAATTTAGTTTGGATTAATATGATTTTACTTTGTTTGCATTGTGGAAGATGTTGTACGTTGTGGTCTCTCATGCTCTTGGTCATGAATGAGACAGACACAAGTCTACAGACTTTACGCATATGACGTGCGTAATTCTAGCAAGGCTTGACAAAGGGACTACGGAAAACAATTCTTTTTGAGACAAAGGTTTATCCGTTTAACTAATTTATAAGCAAATTATCATAGCATGAACTAAACACTTTATACTTTCGATTTTAATTTTTAATAGTCCATGTTTGTTAAGGGCGTAGGAATAGTTGCACCCCAACAATATGTCTTCAGTTACATACATAGTTCATGTGTTCTCTATATAATCAGTAGCATATAACCATTTGAGTTATGGGGATCCCATGGTTGGACCTTCTAGACACCCCTCACTGTTTAAACTAACCATTTGAGTTATGCATTATTTACCTTACTTTTAACCTAATTATTATTTTGATAATTTAAATTCTTATATACATCGGACTGTTTTTTCTTCAAAATAGATTTCCTGGAAAAAAAATTAAATAATTTTCCTTCAAAATAGTTTTTTTATTCGTTCAAGTAAATAATTTAACCCTGGAAAAACGACTACATGTATATTCAAACTACGCTTGCCTATTCTAATTAATTTGATAAGTAAAAACACTGCATCATCCACGTAAGTTGGGTTATGCGAATACTTCTAATAGGTGGATGATGTTTATGTTTTATCAATAGTCACTTAACTTATCCTGGATGAATAAATAAACAATCAGTGGTGATACCTGGATATTAACATAAACATATTAATGATTTTTAAAAACATTTTCACATAACATATCAGGTTAAAAATCCTAAGTTGTATGCCAGAAAACTTCGTGGCGCATGACACTGATCACAGGTTGAGCCGGGGCCGTAAGGCCTCGGTGATACCTAGTATAAAACCAAAAACCTTAATTAAAAGATTCTCAATTTATTTCGGCACATGATCTCCTTGAGTACTAAGGAATATATTTGAATAATAAATTATAAGAGTTACTGAACGTGTTTAAAGTATGTTGACATCTTTTCACTGTAAATCCTTATTCATATTTACATGGATTTACATTCTTGGAATCGGTTATACCACACTTCCAAACAAGTTTAGAATTGGTTCACCTTTATTCCAAGATCACTATGTGATTGATCAAATATCGAATCACATACATGGGTTGAATTGGTTCTACCAATCACTAGGATCGGTTATACCTCAATATGGAAATACTTGTGATCGGTCACATAAGTTACCAGGGCCGGTTACATCATATACCAGGATCGGTTACATCAATTACTAGGACTGGTTACCATATACTCATGGTATTGCTTGTGATCGGTCACACTAATTACCAGGATTCGTTACACCAATTACCAGGATCGATTACCAATTACAAGGATCGATTACATACACTCTGTGATTGGTCACACCAATTACTAGGATCGGTCACACCAATTACAAATATCGATATACGATCTCATGGTGATTACTTAGGATCGATTACACAAATTAATAAAAACTAGTCATACCAAATCATAAGTTAGGCATTGTGATTAGTTATACCAAGATACATAAAAAAGTTACGATCGGTTCTACCATTTCACACATATTGGTAATCCAAATATTTGCAATGAATAGCCATACCAATAAGCCCAGCGATTTCCCTTTCGATTCATAAAACAAGTTCATGAATGTACTTCCTTTAAACAAATGTAAAACATTGTTTCCTAGGATGAAATCTTCACCATAACCCATTCACATAATCATAACAGTATATACAAGATTATGTCGATGTCATATCTATGAAGTTCAAAAGATAAGCGTTATACTTCGTAGTCTAATTCCCTAATACTATGATCATACAAATATGACCATGTCACATCACTAGAGTATCATACAATATGTACAGTATGTACAACTTCACATTTATGTTTTCAATATAGCACGACTTGAAAGGTATGTTAGGAATGAAACAGTTCAAGTCAATATTACTAACCTGAAGAGGAATGATGATGTTGTCATTGTAGTTCGCTTCTCCTTCACATTCTTCAAGTCTTCGTAGTAATACTTGTATGTCTCAATATTCCTATACTTTCTAATCTAACCTAAACGAAGTTGACTCTAGTATATAATCAAGCGACTTTAGATGAGTTTTGAGTCACTAAAATATGACAACCAAACTTGACATACCAACGCTTGGTGGGTTCATCCGAGCTATGCTCTAACAAATCCGATTTTGTTTCAATTGTATCTTGTATACTTCTATAAGAATATAAACAATTGAACAACTCTATGATTAACACAATTAGATTCATTTGATTATCTTTCATGATTGATTGATCATCATATTTGATCTAGAAATGTGGTTAATACAAAAGTGTTCATATGGCTAACTTCGGGTAACTATTGTTGAGCCAACTCAATATACACGTTTAGGTACGGTTACCCATATCTAAATGAAGGTATATTTCATTTGCGTGTAGCAAGATAAAACCATCTAACGGTGGAGATATATTGCTTTGGTTTTTACCAAACTTAGCTTGAATCTTAAATCAGGTTTTCATCTAACGGTGAATAGTGATTGCTTTGTTTCTAAGCTATCAAACCATAATTTGAAAGACTATATAAGGGAAAACTCTAACAACGGGAAAACCTAATCCCCACACTTCTATGTGATACTAGTTGCGTACTAGAGTCGATTCTCCTTTAACCTAGGTTTTTCCTAAAACCATTATAGGTTAATGACTTAAAGACTTCATTGGGATTCTGAAGCCAGACCAAACTATTTTCTTTGTAGTTGCGTGTTCTGATCTTACTTGTTCTATCATATTGAGTATTATCTTCTCTAAGATTTATCTCCGATAGGTAAGATATAAAAAGTAATCACAATGCTCATCGTCTCATTCTTTGTTATTCCACAATAACTTCTTTTACTACCGTATAGTTAAGTTATTGTGAGGTGATTGATATTTCTAGATGTTCTTCGGGAATATAAGACCGGATTATCAATTGGTTCTTGTTCACCTTGATTTATCAAAAGACGGAACAAAAACTTCGTAGGTATTTCTATGGGAGACTAATTTATCTATCAGAAATAGACTTTTCTGTGGGAGACAGATTTGTTTATAAATTCTTCGAATTTGGGTCATAGCAACTCTTAGTTGTGGGTGAGATCAGCTAAGGGAATCAAGTGCGTAGAGTCCTGCTAGGATTCAGAGGCGTAAGGAACGCGACTGTACCTTAATCGGTGTGAGACTTGGTTATGACTCAACTACATTCCAGTCCGAAGTTAACTTGTAGTGGGCCAGTGTCTATAGCGGCTTAATACAATGTGGTATTCAAATATGGACTAGGTCCCGGGGGTTTTCTGTATTTGCGGTATCCTCGTTAACAAAACTTCTGGTATCTGTGTTATTTCTTTTCCGCATTTTATATAATTGAAATATCACAGGTTGTGCGTAGTTCAATCAATTTTTAAATCCAACCTTTGGTTGTTGATTGAAATTGATTGACACTTGAACATTGGTCTTTGGTACCATTCAAGTTATTTCTCATATCAATCAGGCTCACAGATATCTATCTGTTTGATTGCAGATTGTATTGAGAAATTGAGATATAACTCTTGGATATATTTCCTTGATTGAGTCTGACTGTCAAGTTGATTCTCTTGGAATTATATTGGAGTTAGTCCATACAGATTTCCGAACGAAATATTGGGTGTGGTTGTTAGATCCCTGCTTTTTCAATTGGGTTAGGTTCTCATTGTTTGCCAAACTTATAAGGCCTATATTTTCCGAGGGAACGTGATAACCATAATTTCCACCCATAACCACGTGGTCGGTAGATAACACATAGATCTTAATGATTACAGGATTTTTGAACAATACTCCTCGAATATGGTGTAACACGTTCAATGGGGTCTACCTTGTTCATCCTTATGTGTTTCTCCATTGCTAAGAGTGGCCCTTAGAGTCACCGTAGAACCCATTTGTCTTGCTTGTCGTTCAAATGATAATTTCATTGATATTCGTCTTGTGCTCGCTTGACTCTCTTGAGAAGGAACGATGAGATCATTTGGATCCTCGTGTATTGTAGTCGCTTGACATTCTTGAGAAGGACCAATGAGATCCTCATGTTGATAAGAAATGATTGGATCATTTGGCTTGGCTTGTATGCTACTTGTCCCACTTTCTCCCTTCTTCGAATGACCCATTTTATTTTTATCCGGTACCTCTTCATCCTCATGTTGAGAAGGAACGATTTGATCATTTGGTTTGACTTGTGTGCTACTTGTCCCACTTTCTCCCTTCTTTGGTCGACCCTTTTTTTTTATTTTGAAACATGTATCTCTTCATATTTAACATCTTCATATTCATGTAGTGAAAGGTTTATTTAGGTACTCATCGCCACTTTGAACTTTTTCCTTTCTTGCTTCCTATTCATATTGGTAGATGGTCTACCCATCGGCGGTTGCACCATTAGTTATTCAACCTGTACCATATGGGGATTAACGACGAGTATCAAGTCGTGCACCAAAAGGTGTCTTCCCAAACCATCCTTCTGGGCGTAATTTTCGATTATTTGTTTTCCAATATCCATGTCCACAAAGGATTCGGGTGGTTTGAAAGTTAGTTGCTATCCAAAATGGATCAATGATATCAAACAGAATTTCTTGCTGGTACCTAGCAATCATGTGACGACAGGGGAGTCCCATGGCCATCATCTTCATACATGAACATACAATCCTCTTGCTTCCCATCCTGTTATCTTCATAAAATTTGTAATCCTTCACCATAAAAATGATTTCCCAGTGAGACACCCTATAATTTATACCTTTAAGAAACTGATGGTAATCCTTGTAAGGGGTCACGAATTTCATCATACTCTCTTCCATTTGTGTTGTTATCTTGATGATATCACCCTTGGTGTATTCATGGATGGCTTCTTGTACCGTAACCATATTGTTTTGACTCCCTCTGAGCAGGCTGTTAAAACGTCCATGAGACTCTTATGCGGTACTTTTCGCCTCATTCTTGTACTACCTATGTTGGTAGGTGTACGCATACACAAAATTTTCCTTGAATAGATTCAACAATTTATTCAAACAATAAACCACATGTTTCTCGTAACCCTTTTTCCAAATCCCAATGAAATTCTCCAAATTAGAACTCGCCTCGGTTGAATGTACCATCAAATCCCAATGATGTTTAAAAGCTTTCCACTTTAACCGATATCTTCGCACTCTTTGGATTGTCTCTTCTTTCCATTCTCTCATTCCCCCAGAGTTAATTTCTTAAGACGCTCATCTTCAACCTTCTAACGAGTGGTACCTTTCTGTGGCTTTGGCTTTTGGATACGACCCCTACAATCACTTCTAATATTGCATATTGTATGTTCTATGTGCAAATAAAATGCTTAGCGTTCAGGAAAACTACCCCTATGGCATTCATTAGTACTTGGTCCTTATCCGTTACAATCATCCTCGAAGTTTGATCACCACGGTATATCTCTTTTAAAGTCTCTAACATCCAAATAAAACTCACATTATTCTCCCGATCCATAAGTCCCCATGCCACCGTGAAAGTTTGTTAATCGAAAGTGTGCAACTAATGTTTAACAACGGCATGTTGCACTTGTTGGTCTTGTACGCACAATATATATATATATTAATAAAACTTGATAGAAATATTGGGTCAACTTGATCATCTCCGGATGCGCCAAGAAAGTACGAGTCTAGCCTTCCACTATCTGCTTCCTCATTGTGTAGCCGTGTTGATCGGCTAACCACTGACATTGTTTCATTACCGCTTTACCATCCCATGCCCTCCTCCTTAAGGATGCTCTTGCCGCGTAAATTTTCCTCAAAACGGACAAGTTATTCTTATCATTCTCCTTAATCTTCTTAAGGATGTCACTTGGTTTACACGTTTTCATCGACTTTACCATTTCCAATTGATGTGGTTTCAACCCACAAACGGCAGAGTGTCTGATAAGAGATTCCGGATCATCATGATTATGACAATTATTCATCGCTTTAGAGAGCTTGTATACACCATTGGGTCTATAATCTTAAATGGGAAGCCATACTTTTTTGATTTAGTCATATAGGCCCTAGCCGTCTTCTTCACATACGGTTTTTCCTTATGCCTGTGACTTTCTTTCTTTCCACCTCTCTTGTAAAGAATTTCTAAACGATCACGGCTTGAATGACGGTCTAAAACCAATGTGCATTTGATATCTATGCCCTTGTCTATAAACCAGTGCTTTGCATTGTCCCTTTTTTCCCATACCAAATCAATGTAATAGTGGGCAGAGGTATGAGGACCCAGATGAGATACAGGTTCTGGTTGATCTTCGTCGAACGCTTCAATGATCTACAATATATATCAACAAGTTAAGGATCTAGAATCGGTATATGTGTAACAGTCGAGCAAACCGATTGTTTATATATATAAGTTTATCAACCGATTAAGGACTTGATGATTTTAGAGAAAATTCCCAAAAACAACAACCGGTTCATGTTGCGTAACATGTAATCCGATTTATGTTCGGGATGCAATGAAATTTTCCCATAAATTTTCCTATAATCGGATTACATATAAACATACATAGCCCTATTGCAAACTTTGTGTTTAAATATCCAAGTGAAGGAATCGGCATACGCACATCACCAACAAAATTCGATTTTTTCAGCTACTACTCCCACCAAAAGTTTACTATAACCGGTTTACAAGGTGATGAACAACGACCCATTGTTGTTCCCAATTTGGGAAGATAACCTAGAATCGGTTTATGTGGTCCACCGATTCTGGGTAATAATTTTGTTTTCCATGTTTGGGTTATTATAAGATGCAAATACATGTTTGGAGATCCTTAGAACGCATACCTTCCCATTGGAAGCATTATGACCTTCATTTTCCCGGTAATATTGTTTTTATGTTACAATAAGATCCTCAATTAGGCTTTGGTTGACATGGTCTTGTTCATTCAACAAATAATCCAAATGGGTAGGATTGAAATCATGATTATCTAATGCACCCACTTCTTCATCACTATTAGAGTCTTCATTGTTGCAAGAAAGTTTCATTTTTGCAAACAAAATCACAAACCCTAGTTTTTCTTTTCTTTTCTTCTACTTCTTCTTGTTTCCCAAACCTGAGAAGAGGAATTAAATTTCTGCTCTACTTCTAACACTATAATTAAACTCTTTTTAGCTTTTACTGATATGCCTGAAATAAACCCCATAAGCCTCAAACTAGCTAAATTATATTACTCCCTATGCCAGTTTCAATATGGTTTAGATAGACTTTTTCACATACTAAAAAATGCCTAAATTTTTGTATAGTAATTTTGATATTATTCTTTTAACAACAATTTCCAACTAAATTTGCTACTCCCAGTTCCCAAAATACAAGTATAAAATGTTCAAAATAATCAAATTTAACATGGATGTTGATAGAGCACAAGTTTACCAGGGAGAATGTCAAATTTAACATGATTGATTTTATTTTTAACATAAATAAAAAAACTAGTCTATAAACTTAAAATTGGTGACCCAAATTTCTTTTACATTGAAACTAGTAGAAGTTTTATTAGTAAGAGAAACAATGTTAATTTTTTTGTTGATAACAAAAAAATGCTCAAATTTGTTTGTTGATACAAATGCATCGTAATTAAATAAGGGCAAAATCATAATTGACATCTTGGAAATAGAGTTATGCTTATCTAAATAGAGTTATGCTTAGATAATTACAACATTCAACATTAACACCATTATTATCTAACATCTTAATTAGTGACTTAATTAAAACTAGAAACCTCAAATAAAACGTTATGTTTGGTTTCACTATAACCCCTAATTAAACAGAAATAGAGTACTTCATAATGGTCAAAGTCAAACACAATTAACTTTCGTTAGTAACTAGCTACTTATTACCCTCTACAGGTTTATAGCAAAGAGAGAGAGGGGAAGGAAGAGAGTTTGGCTGATTTGATACCTACAGCTTGTAGCAGTCTGTCAGAAAAACTAATGTGAAAACTAAAATTGCTCATATTTATAAGAAAAATCCTATAGCAAGAGTTTCACAGCCTTAAACCATTGGAAATGAGTTCCAAGCAAATGTTACATCAGAGTAAGAAGAGGAAGAAGATGGAACCATCATCATCAACATCTTCACCATTGCATTTCTTCAAGATAATCCAAGCTGAAGCCGTTAAACATAAACGCCTGGTAAGGTTTTAGGATTCATAAATCTCATAACTACTTCAAATCATGTATCTGTATGTTGTGTGCTGTGTATATGAAGGTTCGCATTTTCATTTAAGAACCTAGGTGCTAGGTCCGGTCCCCTTACATTTCTCTACATGGATGTCGGTTATTAAACATTCAATGATTCAGCTGCCCCATGAACTTCAATTTTGTAGCAGTGAATGAAACCCATGCCACATTTGATATTTCATAGTTTTGATAGCAAAATGAGCCAATGCTGCTAATATAACATGTGGAAAATCTGAATTACTTTTCTTATCTTAATTTTTGCCAGTAAATTGAATAAAAGTTGTAAATGTGACAGGGAATCCCAGAGGAATTTCTTAAGAAGTTTGGAAAAGAACTGTCCTACAGTGCAATCATCAAGGTTCCTAGTGGTTCAATCTGGCGTATAGGATTAACCGAAAGAGGAGGCGTGACTTCATTCGAGCATGGTTGGCGAGAATTCATGGAGTTTTACTCTATTTCTTTTGGGCATCTTTTGGTTTTTAGATACGATGGGAATACAAGATTTCATGTTCTTATATTCAACACGAGTGCTACTGAGATTGAATACCCAGTCTATAACTTCAAAACCAACTTTAAAGGTAAAGCTCAAGTGCTCGACATTGATTCTTGTAGTAGTGATAGCAACAATGAAATTTCTACCCAAAGTGAGTCTTCATCGAGTAGAGGCGGTCAATTAAATCTGGAAACTGAGGAACCAGGTAAGTCTTTCAACATTAAACTTCGAAGCCTATATGCTTATCTTGGTTGCCGCATGGGATTTTATTTTTATTTTTTTGCAAATGCAGTTGATGAACATGATTTTCCAAAACAAAGAAAAGTGTTTGCCGCGACTGTTACTACTAAAAGATCACGTTCTAATACTTCACGGGTAACAGAATCAAATGAAAGAGCACTAAGAGAAGCCGAGGCATTTAGGTCAAAGGTACCATGCTTCAAGGCCATTATGCATGCTTCTTGTGTAAAGAGCGGAGGAAATATGGTAATCTTTTCAACTTTAGAGCAAAGATGTGTTTAGGTAACCTTTAGTTGCTGTTCTTAATGTTTGAGTTCAGGTATTTTTGGCATTGTCATTTCAAGTTGCCAAAAAAAACAAATTATATCTGCTGTTCTGTTTGAGAGATATTACATGCATATTTCCTGATAAACTTATGGTTTCCCACCTTATTATCCTTCTCAATGCAGCATGTGCCGTCCGATTTTGCGATTCCATATTTGCAACACAAAACTACGCGGGTTACACTAAGAGTTTCGGACAGGAAATCGTGGGATGTTGGGTTAATTTTTACAGAAAGCTTCAATAAAACAACTCTATCTAAAGGCTGGCGCAAGTTTGCTTTAGACAATCATTTGAACATAGGGGACGTCTGTGTGTTTGAGCTGGTAGATAGGAAAAAATTCGAGATGAATGTTCACATTTTCCAAGTCTCGAAAACCAACTTTAAAGATAAAGCTCAGGTGATCCGTCTCGATTCTTATAGTACTCGTAGCACCAATGAACCTTCTACCCAAAATGAGTCTTCATCAAGTGGAGGCGGTCAAGTCAATATGGAAACTGAGGAACCAGGTAAGTCTTTCAACACTAAACCTGCATGTCTTATCTTGCTATATCGCGTTATTATTTATTGTGTTTGCAAATGTAGTGTTTTGCAGTAATGTTAGAGAAGCAAAAGAAAGAGCACTTGTAGCAGCTGAGGCATTTACATCGGATAATCCATTCTTTAAGGCCATTATGCGCCCTTTCAATATAAGTAACGGACTTGTGGTAAGCTTTTCAAATTGAGAGCATAGATGTTTCACGATTTATGTTAGTAAAATACATTTATTCTCATAAATTACCAATTTTCACACATTAAATGCTTAAAACATGTATGAAGTATGAACATCCCCAACCCTGTACGGCATTATAATTATTGAATAAGTAGACTTAAAATGACAAAGCAAATCATGTGTGCTGTTCTGTTAGAGAAATGTATGCTTGTATTCTCGAAAACTTTTTATTCCCTCCTTAATTTTCTTTCAAATGCAGAACATACCTGGTAAGTTTGCGACTCCATATTTGAAACACAAAACTAAGCTGGTCACTTTGAGGGTTTCGGATGGGAAATCGTGGGATGTCAGCTTAGCTTCCTCAATTAGCTCAGGTACAACTTTATCCAGTGGCTGGAAACAGTTTGTTTCATATAACCAGTTGAACCAAGGGGACATCTGTGTCTTTGAGCTTGTTGATCGAAAGAAATTTGAGATGAATGTTTACGTATACCGGGTCTTCCAACGGACGTGTAGTCGTAAAAAATTAGAGACAAATGCTCCTTGGGCGTCCATATCAGTAGAAACATCACTTGCAGCAGCCAATGCGTTTAAGTCTAAAAAGCCGTTCTTCCAGGTTACTATGTGTCGCAGTTACTTAACACTCGGACACGTGGTAAGTGTTTTAACTCGAAATCATATGTTTTATAATTCATCTCAGTAAAAAAAGAGAGGTAATTTTCAGTTTCTGAGCTTTGGTTCAAGATAGTAGTCTGAAATGTGCACAGGACTAGGTGATCTGAAATTGCCAATTTTTTAAGTTGGATGCTTAACACTTGTACAAAGATCCCAACCGTGTAATGGTTTATATCCCTAAATATCATTTTGAATGCAGATTATACCTGCAGCATTCGCGGTTCCATATTTGGAACATGAAGTTAAGGTCAGATTAAGTGGTACGGGTGGCAAAACGTGGGAAATGCAGTGTAATCTTTTACACAAATCTGATCGTGCGAAGCTATTCAAGGGTTGGCATAAATTCGTGTTAGATAACCATTTGAATGAAGGTGACATTTGTGTGTTTGAGGTAGTGGATAGAGAAAGATTCGAGATGAAAGCTTACATTTTTCGAGTCGTCGTTCAGAATGGAGAATAGAGTGGAACCATACCTGTGGAGAAGGCATATATGAGAAACTACTGAAGAGACGTGCTAGTTTTGCAATAACTGGTGGACCTGTGGTACACTTGTTCCATCTTTTGCTAGCTAACTAAATATTAGGTCATTTTGCTGTAACTTGATTAGTTTTTTGGTTAACAATCCTACTTCAAATAATTTGTTCTCTAATTCATGGTGTGAAAGTAGTGGATTTTTTTTTCTAATATCAGAAGGTATCTCATGGCATCAAAAGAAGAGGCCGTGCCACTGTTTGTGCTTCAGACTTAGGTTCCTAGTCACCATATTCCGCACCAAAAGAAAAGATGCATGGGTACTCTCAGTCTCAGCACTTAATCTGACCTTAACTTCATGTTCCAAATATGGATTAATTAGGCGTTAAAAGTCTAGAACCAGATGAAATTGGGTCGTGCATAATCTACTGTGCATCTTCGTCGGCTCCAAAGTCCAAAATCGTATCATTAAGGCGTTACTGATACTGATGGACACGCATGCAGTAACAAGCAAACTGAATTAATTAGGCGTTAAACGACTTTAAAAGCATTTTGCTTTACTGTTCAAACAACTTACCTTTTGCACCACCATACTAACTCTACAGCTCCTAAAAAAGTTTCAGCGTTTCACAGCCTTAAAACCATTGGATAATCAGTCCTAATTAGGCAAATGTCGTCACACTATGATCAGAGCAAGAAGAGGAAGAAGATGGAATCATCAGCATCAGCATCCTCTTCACCACTGCATTTCTTCAAGATAATCCTTAATCATACCATTGAAAACAAACGTCTGGTAAGGTTTTAGTATTAATTACATCCTCCCCATTCTTCCTTGATTTAATTTTCTTCTCAACAGACTGGAATAGTTCTTTCTGTCTCTAGAAAATAGTCTCCTGATAATCCAAGATAACTAATGGTTGGTTTGTTTCAGCTACAAACTTAGAACAATCTACAAAACCAAACAAAAATCTTGCTTCTACAAATCAAAAAATGTTTTTGTTCAGAAGATCTTTAACATACTCTGATCTTTTCATTTTGTTAGTTAATATTTATCATTTCAAGGTTCAGTTTGCTAGTGATGAATGAAACCCACATTTTGATACTCTACCTAGGTATAAATTTGAATTTGCTTTTCTTCTCTTAACTTTTGCACGTAAATTGAATAAAAGTTGTAAATGTGACAGGAAGTCCCAAAAGCATTTCTTAAGAAGTTTGGAAGTGAACTGTCTGACTGTGCAACCATCGAGGTTCCTAGTGGTTCAATGTGGGATATAAGATTGGCGAAAAGACGAGGTGCGATTTCGTTTGAGCGTGGTTGGAAGGAGTTCATGGAGTTCCACTCTATTTCTGTTGGACATTTTTTGGTTTTCAGATATGAGGGGAAATCAAAATTTCATGTTCTTATATTCAATTTGACTGCCACTGAGATTGAATATCCAATAATCCACAACATCCGACACAACTTTGAAGATAAAGCTCAAGTGATCAATCTCGATTCTTGTACTAGTGATAGCAACGATGGAACTTCTTCCCAAACAGAGTCTTTATCAAGTAGAGGTGATCATGTCAGTCTGAAAACTGAACCAGGTAAGTTTTTCGACATCAAACTTAAACATCTATGGCCTATCTCGGCTTGTTGTATTGAATTGTTGTTTATTCTGTTTGCAAATGCATCTGATGAACATGATATTCCTAAACGAAGAAAATTGTTTGCCAATACTCTTAATACTAGAAGATCAAATACTTCACGGGTAACACAATCAAACGCACTTGCAGCAGCCAGCGAGTGTAAGTCTGAAAAACCGTTCTTCATTGCCAATATGCCCGCATCTTGTGTAAAAACCGGACATGTGGTATTATTTTCAACTCAAGAGCATACATGTTTCTTGATTTATCTTAGTACATTGTTCTTAAGTTTGAGTTTAAGGTATTTTCCACACTGTTGATTTTCCGAAGGAATTGGTAATAAGAAATTAATAACTGTTTATATTAATGAACATATGGAGTCGAAAGGTCATGGTATCGCATGTCCACTGTTCTGTTATAGAAATGTCTGCTTAACTTCATGATTGCCCACCTTAATTTCCTTTTCAATGCAGAATGTACCTGCGGCTTTTGAGCCTCCATGTTTGCACCAAAAAACTACATTTATCAATCTAAGGGTTGCGGGTAGGAAGTCTTGGGATGTCAAGTTAATATTTTTGAAGAAACATGAGAGAAGAACTCTATCTAAGGGTTGGATGAAGTTTTTTTCAGATAATCAATTGAAACCAGGGGATGTATGTGTGTTCGAGCTTGTTTATAGCAAAAAAATCTTGATGAATGTTCACATTTTCCGGGACTCCCAAGAGACATGTAGTAGTGAAAAATTGAAGACAAAGGCGCCCCAGGATGCCAGATAAAAAGAAAAATCACTTGCAGCCTATGTTGTATTAGGCGCTAGGCGAGGCGAGGCGCCAAACCTAGCGCCTAGGCGTCGTGGAAAAATTGGAAAATTGCAGAAATGGGCATGTCTTGGCGCCTTGGGCGCCTTTTTTGCTAGGCGCTAGGCCTGCGCTTAGTGCGCCTAGGCCCCAAAGGCGCTCGCCTTTTACAACATAGCTTGCAGCAGGCAAGGCGTTTAAGTCTAAGAAGCCGTACTTCAAGGTTACTATGTGTCGCTCTTACGACGTGTGGTAAGTGTTTCAACTCAAGAGCAAAACACTTTTAATTATCTTAAGTTTTTGGCTTTTGGTTCAAGATATTGTAGTATTTTTGCTGTAATATTTGGTGGTCTAAAATCTGCACACCAGGAGTAGGTGATCTTAAATTACCAATTGAATGTTCTTTGGCATGCAGAATGTACCTGCAGCTTTCGCGGTTTCATATTTGAAACATGAAACTAAGGTCAGATTAAGCAGTACGGGCGGCAAAACGTGGGAAATGCAGTGTAACCTTTTGCACAAATCTGACCGACATCGTGCGAAACTGTTCAAGGGTTGGGATAAATTCGTGCTAGATAATCATTTGAAGGAAGGTGATGTTTGTATTTTTGAGCTAGTTGATAGAGAGAGATTTGAAATGAAAGCTTACATTTTTCGAGTCTTTCATAATGGAGAATAGAGCGAAATAATACCTGTGGCTACTGAAGAGACATGTGCTAGTGTTGCTACATCTGGAGGACCGGTTGTACACACTTCACTAGTTCCATCTTTTGCCAGCTAAAGTCTAAATATTAGCTACTTTGTGCAGTTCTGCTCATTTGCTGTAAACTTGATTAGTTTTTTGGTTTATGTTTTCCGTAAATTTCAGTCTTGGCACTAGTTTGGGTAGATTTATATATTAAGTTTAAGCAAATTCATCTGCTTACATTTCCATTGGCAATGGCATTTTCAGAATTAATCATTTTCTCGCGGATGCTATTATGCTAATGTGCGGAAAGGGGTTATTCTCATTTTTTTTCTAATACCATCCTTTCCTTGGCGGTGATTTAGATTCTAGAATCTTTGATACGTGAAATAATTGTGCCGCATCTCTATGGGATGCGTATCGAGTTAACTTTCACAACTTACTAGAAAAGATAAGAGGTATAGATTTGTAAAGATTTGATGAGACATCACAAGCATGTCTCATCATCAACAGAATAGCTCACTTATTAAAATAAAAAAATCATTAGTAGTTTTTTTCATAGCCTTAAACCATTGGAAAATGAGTCTTAAGAAGATGGCACACTATGATCATCCAAGT
>JAJJMB010011222.1:11240044-11285044 GCA_023531105.1 Papaver atlanticum | reverse complement strand
TGAGTGGCAAATAAATTGACGAAAAATACAGAAAAGGGGTTTGTTAGTCTTCATACCTGAAACCTACCTCTTCCACGCGTATCGCCGCCCATCATGTCTGTCCGTCCAACGCCTGCTCTGTTGAAAGATAGTGCTTATTAGGGGGATCGACCTGTTCGCATACTTGTTAGGGGGTTCTCGTCGGACCCAACAACCCACTCTTTTAATCCTGGCTTGTGTTCAGGCTGTGCGGGGAGAACACAAAGCGGGGCTCGGTGACACGCAAATCGGAAAAATTGCTTTCCAAGCCAATTAGTGATAGGTCTCCCCTCTTATCACCGGGCTGGCTTCGCCTAGACGCAGCTTAGGGAAAGTGTTAGTCAATTCCCTAGCGTCTGAGAGACTCTGGCTTGTCGTTCGCCGCCCAGGGCAGAGAGCCAACAAACACTAAAGTCTCCAATACCACTCATACGCCAACACGTATTGTCCCCAAACAACAATCTTTTCTGATAACACTAGCAACACAAGCCAGTTAAGGCAAGGAAGCACGAGCACCAGGAACAAATCGTTCCAGGCGGACACGCTGAGCGTGCAATGATCTATCCCCATCACGATGAAATTTTCGAAGATTACTCGGGCCTGTCGGCCAAGGCTATATACTCGTTGAATACATCAGTGTAGCGCGCGTGCGGCCCAGAACATCTAAGGGCATCACAGACTTGTTATTGCCTCAAACTTCCGTGGCCTAAACGGCCATAGTCCCTCTAAGAAGCTGGCCGCGGAGGGAATCCTCCGCATAGCTAGTTAGCAGGCTGAGGTCTCGTTCCGGAATTAACCAGACAAATCGCTCCACCAACTAAGAACGTCCATGCACCACCACCCATAGAATCAAGAAAGAGCTCTCAGTCTGTCGATCCTTACTATGTCTGTTATTCACAGCTTGTAGCCGTCGGTCAGAAACTAAAGTGAAAAACTGCTCTTCCTTTCCTTATTATTATAGAGTTTCACAGCCTCAAACCATATAGGAAATGAGTCCTAACCAGAGCAAGAAGAGGAAGAAGATGGAATTATCATCATCAACATCTTCTTCATCACCATTGCATTTCTTCAAGATAATCCTTGATCATACCATTCTAGATAAACGACTGGTAAGGTTTTAGTACTACTAACATTCTCCCATACTTTGTTACAGATCCATTCCTTCCTTTAACTTTCTTCTCGGCAAATTTCAAATATTCCTCTTAATCAAATGAACACAATCTGATAAAGAGAGAGCTACTAGACGGCCGGGGTTCTGATCTTTCTAGTTTGTTTATTGTCAGATTAATATTTCATATACCAGTGGTTCAGCTGCACATGAAGATTCACTTTGTTAGCATTTAAATAAACTCACATTTAGCTAGTTAGAAATTTGAATTTGCTTTTCTTCTATTAACTTTTGCTCGTAAATTGAATAAAAGTTGTAATGATTGTTACAGGATATTCCAAAAGAATTTCTTAAGAAGGTCGGAAATGAACTATCTGACCGTGCAACCATCACGGTTCCTAGCGGCTCAATCTGGCGTGTAGGATTGACGAAAAGACGAGATCTGATTTCGTTTGAGCATGGCTGGCAAGATTTTATGGAGTTTCACTCTATTTCTGTTGGACATTTTTTGGTTTTCAGATATGAGGGGGATTCGAAATTTAATGTTCTTATATTCAACATGACTGCTACTGAGATTGAATATCCAATAATACATAACTCCCGAAACAACGATAAAGATAATGCTCGAGTGATTGACATTGATTCTTCTAGTACTCATAGCGACAGTGAAGCTTCTACCGAAAATGAGTCTTCGTCCAGTAGAGACGGTCATGTCAATCGGGAAACTGCACCTGCTGGTAAGTTTTTCAACACTAAACTTAATTGCATACATGGTTTATCTCGGGTTGCTGTATGGCGTTATTAATTGTTTATTTTCTTTGCAAATGCAGTTGATGAACATGATTTTCCAAATCGACGGAAAGTGTTTGCCACAACTGTTACTACTAAAAGATCACGTTCTAATACTTCACGGATAACAAAATCAAAAGAAAGAGCAATAAGAGCAGCCGAGGCATTCAGGTCAAAGGAGCCGTTCTTCAAGGCCATTATGCACTCATCTTGTGTAAAGAGCCGAGGAAGTATGGTAAGCTTTTCAACCTAATAAAATACATTTAGGTAACCTTTAGTTGCTGTCCTTAATGTTTGAGTTCAGGTACTTTTGACATTGTCATTTCAATTTGCCAAAAAAAATAATATATAATAATAATTATATCTGCTGTTCGATTTGAGAGATACATGCATATTTCCTTGTAAACTTATGATTTCCCACCTTTTAATATCGTTCTGAATGCAGCATGTACCGTCGGATTTTGCAATTCCATATTTACGACATAAAACTACACGGGTTACTCTAAGGATTTCGGACGGGAAATCATGGGATGTCGGGGTAGTTTTCACAGTGAAATGTAGGAAGAAAACAACTCTATCAAGGATGGGGTAAGTTTTCCTCGGATAATCATTTGGACATGGGGGACATCTGTGTGTTTGAGCTGGTGGATAGGGAAAAATTCAAGATGAATGTTCACATTTTCCGAGTCTCCAAAACAAACTTCAAAGATAAAACTCAAGTTGTCGACATTGATTCTTGTAGTCCTGATAGCAAAAATGAAAGTACTTCTACCCAAAGTGGGTCTTCATTTAGTAGAGACGATCAAAGCAATCTGGAAACTGAACCAAGTCAGTCTGCCAACATTAAACTTAAACTCCTCAGGGGGCCAACTTAAACCATGTATATGGAGTATCTCGGCTTGTTGTATTGCTTCACTGTTTATTTTATTTTTTTTCAAATGCAGCTGATGAGCATGGCTTTCCAAAACAACAGAAAGTGTTTTCCAATACTGTTCCTACTAGAAAATGGTGTTCTAATCCTTCACAGGCAACACAATCAAAAGAAAGTGGAGCACGTGCAGCAGCTGAGGCATTTAGGTCAGAGAAACCGTTCTTCATTGCCACTATACACGCATCTTGTGTAAAAAGCGGAAATGTGGTAAGCTTTTCAACTCGAGAGCATAGATGTTCGTGATTTATCTTAGTAAATTGTTCATATGTTCGAGTTCAAGGTAATTTTGATATGGCATTGAAAGGTCAAAGTATCTCATGTCCACTATTCTGTTAGATAACTTATATAATCGTAAATTTATGAATTCCCATCTTAATTTCCTCTCCAATGCAGACTGTACCTGCGAATTTTACGCGTCTACATTTGCAACAGAGAACTACACTTGTCAATTTAAGGGTTGCGGATAGGAGGAAATCTTGGGATGTCAAGTTAAATTTTTCAGAGAATCATCATAGAAGAACTCTATCTAAGGGTTGGATGAAGTTTTTTTCAGACAATCAATTGAAACCAGAGGATGTCTGTGTGTTTGAGCTTGTTGATGGGAAAAAAATTGTGATGAATGTTCACATTTTCCGGGCCTCCCAAGAAGCATATAGTAGTGAAAATTTGGAGACGAATGCTCCACGCGCAACAAGATCAAAAGAAAAATCACTTGCATCAGCCAAGTCGTTTAAAGCTAAGAAGCCGTCCTTCAAGGCTACTATGTGTAGCTCATATTTAGAACATGGATTTGTGGTAAGTGTTCCATAATTCGTATCAGCGTAAAACACTTTTAGGTTCTTCTGTTACTAACCAGGATGCTAGTATTTTTGGCATAGTATTTTTTTGTCTAAAATCTACACACAGGACTAGATGATCTTAAAATACCAATTTTTGAGTTGAATGCTTAACAAAGATCGCAAGCATGTACATGGTTTGTATAAATTGTATTCCTTAATTTTCTTTTGCATGCAGCATGTACCTGCGGCTTTTGCAACCCAGTATTTGAATCATGCGGTTATGAAGGTCACTGCAAGGGTTTCCGATGGGAGAACGTGGAAAATTCAGTGTACTACTGGGGATAAAGATAGACGTGCAAAGCTATCCCAGGGTTGGGCAAAATTCGTTTCAGACAATCACTTGAGTAAAGGTGATATTTGTGTTTTCAAGTTAGTTAATGAGGAAACATTCGAGATGAAACCTTCCATTGTTCGAGTCCCTCAGAATGGGGAATAGTTACCTGTGGGAAGGCATATATGAAGCTACTGAAGAGCATGTGGTAGTGCTGCAATATCTAGTGGACTGGTGGTACACACTAGTTCCATTTTTTTGCTAGATAACCAAGTATTATGTACTTTCTGCAGTTTTGCTCTAAACTTGATTCAGTGTTTTGGTTTATTTTTCCGTTTTCTTTCTGTGAGGGTAAAATGGGCCACGTGTCAACATCTTAAGGGATGGTTACATGAAAGACGCGTGTGAAGAGTGGTCTAATCGACTCAGACGGTCAAGTCTAAAAAAAAAGGATTGCATTTAATGAAGGATCAGAGGAGACGTGGACGAATCTACATCGTATAGAAAGACTCGGGCGATCTATACCATAACCTAAAGGTGATGCAGCATGAGGTCCCAAGGAAGAGCAACACGATGATGAACGAAGCGAGATGACTCGGAAGGAGAACCAAGTGGGCCATCACGAGGGATAGTATAGAGCTTGTCCGAAGTAATGTGAAGATGTACGATGGCTCCACCAGCTCGACGAGACCAGGCCTTCACGAGTCTAATATTGCCTATAAATATCAGTCCATGTATAGGGAAATTGACGACTTATGTAATTTTAGATGGTCTTTCTATAGAGAATTCCTGAGAGAGATCTAGATAAAGAGGGAGTGAGAAATCTAAGTGATATTTGTAGCTCTTTCAAGGGTAAGACCTTAATCAATAAAGAAAACATCTTCTTTCCCGTGGACGTAGGTCTTCATGGCCGAATCACGTTATATGCTTGTGTTGATCTTTACTTTCATGTTCTTTACATCTTGTTTATCTTTGAATCTTGAATGTTAGTAGTTTTATAGCCTTTAGATCTACTTGGATGTAGCCATCAAAAAAGATGCAACTACACTTTCGCTAATTGCAATTGAATTCTCTGTTAATGCGAAACTAGCATCACCATGGTAGTGCTGGATTTGGAAATTTAGTGCAAATTCGTTTCCTTAAATTTCCAATAGCATTGGGGTCAAAAAGGTAATTATGGGAGAACACCTTTCCTTTTTTAGGGCAATCCCCAAACTAAGCTCTGTATATACCAGACTCAGACTGCCTTACCTGAGTCTTCACATACACACTCCTTCCTTTTTCTCCTGTAAATCCTCAGAAAGAAAAACCCTCTCTTCAGATGGAAAGCAGGATCCCTAGCAGCGAATGGCCGCGTCCAGTATGGCATGCACCATGGAGGAATTACATGGTCATAAGTGGCCATCAGGGATGGGTGCGATCTATTGCATTTGATCCTAGCAATTCCTGGTTCTGTACTGGCTCTGCAGATCGCACAATAAAGATATGGGATGTAGGAACCGGAAGTCTAAAGCTGAGGTTAACAGGACATACCGACCAAGTCAGGGGTCTTGCTGTGAGCACACGACAGCAGTACTTGTTCTCTGCTGGTGATGACAACCAAGTTAAATGTTGGGACCTGGAGCAGAACAGGGTTATTCGATCGTATCATGGGCATTTGAGTGGTGTTGAGTGCTTAGCTCTTCATCCTACAATTGATCTTTTACTTACTGGAGGACGTGACTCGGTTTGTCGGGTCTGGGATATTCGTACCAAGATGCAGGTATTTGCTCTCTCTGGGCATCATAATACAGTTTTTTCAGTTATTGCTCGATCAACGGATCCTCAAGTTGTGACTGGTTCTCATGACACTACAATTAAGTTCTGAGATCTCCGATATGGGAGATCTACGGTCACACTCACTCAGCACAAGAAATCTGTGCGCGCGATGGTGCATCATCCAACAGAGCGCAGTTTTGCGTCTGCATCTGGTGACAGCATTAAGAAATTTGGCCTCCCAAGAGGAGAGTTTCACCATAATATGCTTTCTCAACAGAAAACAATCATAAATGCAATGGCTGTTAACAAGGATGGTGTGATGGCTACCGGAGGTGACAATGGAAGCTTGCGGTTCTGGGACTGGAAGAGTGGTCATAACTTTCAGCAATCTCAAACGATTGCGCAGCCTGGTTCACTGGACAGTGAAGCTGGAATATATGCTCTCTTATGACATGACTGGTTCAAGACTAGTCACATGTGAAGCTGATAAGACGATCAAGATGTGGAAACAGGATGAATATGCCAGTCCACAGAGTCATCCTCTCAATTACACACCTAAAGATCCTCAATCTCGTTTCTGAGCTTTCGCCGCAGTAACCTGATCCTTCTAAATATTGGAGAATCTGTTAAATAGCTATGTAGAATCTGTCTTGATATATCCTTCGCCAAAGCACTCACAGATATTGGAATCTGTCTTGATACTTGTATGTAGTTTTAATCCTACCGGCTAAGTAAAGTTTAGTCGGCATATCGTTTTTTACCATCATGCATTCTTGCCAGTTCCAATATCGTATCATTAAGTCGATACTAGTGATTAAAACGGTATAACAGTAACAAGCAAACTGACTATGGCCGTTGTACCAGGTTGACAAAGTTCAACAAAACCTACAATATGCATTTGAGAAGAGTAAGACCTGACTCTTTGGTGAGGAAGGACTAATTCCCAATGAAATTTTCTTGCATTATTCACTTATGCAGACTAGAAAACGAACAACAAAATAACTTTCACCTCTATAGAAAGATACTGATGTTTCTTTTGTGAAACAATTTTGGCTAATCGAAGAATATGTACATAAGAATGGACTACAAGAACAAAAAAAATGATTGGCTGGTTTTAATTCCTATATTTCTCATCGGAAACGCAAGGGGAAAAAGAAGTAAAATTTAAGTTACCAGGATGTATTTGTTAATGAGCAAGTTTTTCATCAGCAAGAAGCAATGACACCATAAACTCGTTCCACACATCAGGTACTCCAGGAAGACACCAGTGACTACAGTCGGCCACATCTGGCATGTCACTATAGGGTCCCACATGGGCGTCACTTCGAAAAGCCCCCATAGAAGTAACTTGAAGAACTGTAACAGGAACAGTCATGTTCTTTACCACTTCTGATATGATGTCTGAAAAGGGGCTCTGGTCTCTCCCTTCGGTTTCTGACATGGGGAATTGAGTCACATTGCAGGATCTTCGTGATTGATCACTGCAGAAGTAGAAAAGATTTCCACTGTTAATCATTATCTAACTTGCAAACACATTAACTTACGAGAGAAAATATAAAAGAAATTCTCATTCAGAAAGCTTTGGTGTCGATGTCCAATTTATGTTAGATATAGGCAAACAGAATCATGTTTTTCACATAGAACACTTTTGCTTCAAAATTGCAAACAAATATTTTAAAAATTGACCATTAGGAAGAGGATCTACATAATAATCAAAACCGGAAGAGGATCTACATAATAATCAAAACCCAAACAGAAATATCCACTCTGGCTACAAAATTGAGAATTATAATGCCACTGGTCCAAGTTAGACAGGATGACCGGCTGACAGGCTAAACAAATTTGTATAACTACGGCTAAATTTGTATAAATTTGGCAGGCACAGAAAATATTAAGCGCAAAGAAAAAGTACCTCCAATTAGACCAATGCGAAGGTTCAAAACTCCGAAAGAAGATCTTTGTTCTATTTGTGTTGACCGATGTCTCAACCCATGAGGCCCAAGTGTCTAATGCTGTTCTGTAAGCAGCAGTTATAGACATCCCAAGCTTTAGCGCTTTTCCAACCTGAAAATAGCAGCCCCTGTCTGAAAACACATTTTAGAAACAGCCTCTAATAATATATCTACTCAAAGTCTGAAATACAAAAGATTTATAACAAAGACGAGCTAAATGAAATGAGCATAAACATAGTGAAAAGAAAAAAGAAAAGCATACACATGGAAAAAATCGATAGTTCCCTATATACAGTTAGATATGGTGTTAGTGTTCAGTAAGCAGCAAGCATCTTTTGATGAGATGGCAGTGACGAGTGTTTTTCAGATTTAAGATAATTGGCGAGAACTGGTGCACGAATGAATGGAGGCATGTTTTGTACGTTACATCTCAGAAAGAGTAAACCGACTCCTAGAGAGTTAAACTCGATGCATTAGATACTGAATACATTTCATACAAAGTTAATTTCCCAGAATATAGCCTACATTCCTTAAAAAGGTATCGAACTCTTCAGGTTTCCATATGGGCAACGCCAAAATCACTATATGACTTCTTATGTCAGTAAGTATTAGCAGTGAATCACATTTCTCTTCCAAGTTTTTCCTAGTAAGCGAGTAGAGACCTAACATGTCCTGCTACTATCTTGTTCATGGTCTTTACTTCTCTGGTTGTTGTCAAATATCTTATCCATTATATCTCGGGCACATTGTCAGTCCCTGGGTCTTATATTAGGGACGCTTTTACTATCCTTCTTTCATTGGTGCGGGACTACATGTTCTCCAGCATGTAAGATGTTTTTAGGACAATGTTATCCAGATTTACCATCTTCTAACTCGCTAAGACTAACAATATGAGGCAACCACCAGGAACAACTTCTTCAGCAAGCTTTACCTAACCACTTGTTTTTTTTTTTCTGGCTTAATAAAATGGAAAAAAATAAAAAATCATTCCTGCGTGGAATTGTTACCCTTTAGACACTGATATTTGGGACTAGAAAATATATGACAACTTATGTGAGGCACTCCAAATTCAAACATAAGTAGAGAATAGATGTTAGGATAACTGGAGTAGCACAATCAGAAGTCAATTGAACAAAAAGATCTTCGAGCAACACCTATTTAAAGACTAACTCAGAGGAGCTACAACAACACCTAACTCTCAATCAAAAGAGAAAAGTCTACCTCATATAATTATATAACCAAAATCAAGTTCATCACAAACTTTACCACAGAACAACTGTAGTGTCAGTAGCCATTTATTTTAAACTTACATTTTGAATTGAGGACTAGATATTATTGTCAACAGCCTAAAAGTAGAAAAGGTATTAAGAAGAACAGAAGTTTATGTAAGCTTCTAACTACGGTTTTGCTAGTTCATGTGTATGCTGCTCTCAAACATGAAGAAGAAGCATATGGATCAAGTATTAAATGTACTAGTATATGCCAATGACATCACTGTAACAGGTTCCTCGGCTGAAGCTGAAATCTTACTTCACTTGCAATCAAAGATTTGGGACCCTTCCACTACTTTTTGGGTCTGGAAGTTCATCATAATCCTTCTTCTACAGTGTTATCTAAACAAAAGTATGCAACAGACTTATTAATTCGCACAAGCAATGGAGGGCGTTAAATTACTATCCGCATCCGAGGTACTCATGAGCCATGATTTTATAAAATTGCATATGATGTATGAATGCCAAGTTTAAACGAAAAGTTGGGATAAAGATTATGTCATAAAGGACTACACAATGAAACATGAAAAGTACTGCCCAATGTGTACAAGTAATCAAATCAGCAAATACCTGAAATCTTAACAAAATGTAAGAAGACCGCTGAAAGTAAAGTAATTTAACGCGGCAGAGAAAACTTACGTGTCGAAAAGCTTGCCAGTAGTCCACCATTGTCCTGTATTAAAAATCAGAACATCTGAATCAATCCATTCTTTACTAATATCATCCAACTTATCCAACTTAAGTGTCGACCTAACTCTCTTCGGACCAATTCTAGGTACCCAACCATGCTGCACCAAGAAAACTGATCGGAAGAACTCAATCGTAAAATTGAAGGAACTGAACCGTACACCCAAAAACCGTATCTGCTTAGTAATCTTATTCCCATTCACTTCATAAATGCTTTTTTTATCTTCTACTCCAGTCATAAGCAAACAAATCAAAGACTCCCATTGTGTTCTACTCATCGAATCACCAACAAAAACAACCCGCTTCCCACGAAGTCTCTCCAAAACTACACGTACATCAAACACCGGTACATTACAATTCTTAGGCTTCCACCTCCATTTCAAATAATCGATATCCTTCCTCCCATTAGCCAAGCAATTAAACCCTGGTTCAGCGAATGGACATTCTGAGCTATTATACAATGGGTAACCAATATACGGCTCCCAATTTCCCTCAAACAAATCACATGTTCCTCCTATACTCTCAACTGGTTTCGAGTCGTTCGACAAACCATACCCATGAAAAGCCTGGGTTAGACTAGGAAGCACATACAAATAACCACAACCCATTGCTAAAACGAATGTAATTAACAAACTACATCCAACAAGTATATGAAACGACCTTGATACCCATGTCTTTCGATGTCCTCCAACTCTAGGACTCCTAGGGCTTCCAAAACTCAAACCCTTTCTGCTATAATGACCAGACAAACTCCTATTAAATGTATCCACCATCTTTATCAATCATATGATTATATTACTAACAACAACAACAACAACCCACATCAACAACATCAAAATTTACAATTCATTCAACCAAATAAAAATTGAATCTTTACAAAAACCCAGATGCACAGGATCAAATTTTTGGATCAAACCCAGAGACATTAACTCAAATCCAAGAAAAGGGTTTCATGAAAACTGATTGAAATCCCTGAAAATTCATCCCTTCAATAGTGAATGAAGCTTCAGTTTGAGTAGCACTGGATAAAGAAACAAAGACTCTGATTATTATTATAAAAAACTAACCTTAATTTGGATTCATTGAAAATGCCAGATCAAGGTAATGATGTGAACCTTAAACTTAGATCGGGATGTAATGATATTGGAAGCTTCTGTGAGTGTGGTGGTGGTGGTAAAATGGCGGAGACAGAGAAAAGAGTTTGGTTAGAAGAGATGGGAAGAGACTGTAATATAAAATTTGGAGGGTATTTTTGTCACTTTGATGTAATAAGGTAATGGCATTTAAAGTAATTTTAAGGTGATGATCCGATATCTGTGCCTGTCTCGTTTTGTTTCCCTGTAATGAAAAAATCGGGGATGTGTTTTTTTTTACTTTGATGCCCCTACATCGTTTTCTTTTGGTCACTTTCTGACCAAACAAAATGATTAGCTTTTAAGTTAACAAAGATGTTCATGTTCTAACAAATGTTGTTTTTGCTTAGTTAAGGATTCTAATCGAACAGAATATAAAACCATTAAAGTAGTATTGAGATTCATATCACATTTTTCCTACTGGAAGATCATTTGAGATGTTAGGTTAGAAGGTGAAAGTTTGGTGGGGGGGTTGATCAATGCATATCCTTGCGGTTGCTTGCCACACAAATAGAAAATTGTGAATGAAGTTCGGTGGGGCAATATGTAGTAAAGAGGCTTTATGAGCGATGAGCAACATAAAGTTTGTTGTTAAATTGCATCATGATCCAAATTTTAGATTTTATTGCTGGTAATTTGTTGTTGTGACCAAAATTTTGCTTAACGATAGCATTTAGACGTACAATGTACATTTGTGACTCAAAACATGCTTAGTGTCCGAAAGGCTACCCAGCTAAATGGCTTGAAAAAAATAAACTAAAATTTGTATCATTACTTGAAATTTGTCTTTGTGGCTCAAATTGTCTTTGTGGCTCAAATTTTGTTATATGACCCAAAGGTCGCATGCATAGGCAGGGCCGGTCCAGAGTTTTTCTTGTCCCGAAATCGACAAATTTATTTTTGCCCCCATGGCTATATTTATTTTTTTCTTGCCCCGAAGCGGATATACTTATATCAACAAGAAAACTTTTTAATTCTTCTTTTCATTTTGGGATCCTAATATTTTTATTTTTTATTTATTTTTCCAGTAAACAAGAATTATGATTAGTGAATACTAATTCTGCTTTTCTCATTATAATCCAAATTGAATTACCACAAACCTAGTAACGTTTAATTTAGTTTGTATAGATAGTGGTAACTTAATGAGATTTAGTTCAATTCAACTCCAAGATTTATAACCAAAGACTCAAATTAATATAAAATATTGATGGCCTAAAAAAATTACCTAACATCGATGATCATTTTTTCAATCTAAGATCCAACAATAATAATAGTAAACTATAAGAGAATTAACATATACAAAAATTCAAAACAGGAATGAGTATTAGAATACGTTTACATCTTTACCTCTAAATCCTCATAGCTCATATTTGGTAAGAATTTTTTTAATGTAACGGGTAAAAACCTTTCATTTTAGCACCAAAACTATTCGGTTCAGCCTCAAATATTACAAAATTTAAGAATAACCCCCTGAAAATGATTTTATTTATGATGGATACCCAAAATGCAAAATAACTTTTTTGTTGCCCCAAAGTGGGGCTTTCCCTGCTTACCTATTGGTCCGGCCATGGCATAGGAGTGTATTTCAAAGTTTACTACATGACCTAAAATTAGTCTATTGATCAAAAACATATATTCGATTCAAAATTTGTCATCGCGAAAGAAATCTATCCTGTGAATCAGAACTATGTATAATAACGAAAAACTTGTTATTGTGGTCAAAAAAATGATACCACAATCCAAAATTTTCCTCGCAGCCCAAAATGTGTGGTGTCTCAATTTTTACCTAGGGACATTAAATATGTTATATACACAATCTTTGAATTGTGACCCGGAATCTACCTCACGAAAACCCAAAATTCTTTTAAATCTGTCACTATAATCCAAAATGTGTGTCACATCCAGTATGTTTTTTGTGAACCAAGTTTGTCGAGCATTATAAAAATCGGGGGTTATTTGATGTTTGATACTAGGTTTTGTCTAAAGTTTGGTCTAACTTCTGTCCAATTTAGGGATTGATATTTGGATTTGACCTGCGCTGATTCGGTTAACTTTTGACTTATGTTCAATAACTATTAAAAACTTTATATAAAATCTAACTACTATAAAAGTTTAATTTTTATACCCTTTCGTTTACTAATATTGATGAAAAATATTATGTTTGAGAAACCATCTTCTCTGTCTCTTTGTCACCGTCCCACCATCACGTTTTTCTGTCGTTACCACAACAACCACCACCACCATCACTTTTTCCAACCGCCACTGAACTATTTGAGACGTTATTGGGTATATTAACAAGCTAAATGCCATCCAATTTGATATACCCAAGTCTTCTCTTATTCAATTAGATAGATTACAATATATTGTTCACACTTCACATTGGTTATAGTTTATGCAGTGCTTTAACTCATTACAAATCTTATATTATTCATTTTCCTCTGTACACACACAATTTATCACCATTTAATATCGTCCATTCATTTTGAATTTAATTAGCACCAACTCAATCATCCTAACTTTGTATAACCGGATGATCTGATCTTAGTGTTGTGTTGTTTGTGTTACTGTATTTTTCTTCTTATAATTAAAGAATGGGTGTGTGTTGTCTTCGCTCTCACATTTAACTTTGGCACAATCCTTTAGGGATCATCATTTTTTTATTAATCGCTCTGTGTTACTAACCAAAATAAAACGACTTTAATCTGACCGTATAACAAAGATTTTGTTACAACTATTGTTTTTCTTAATTGAAATTGTTGGGATGAAATATTTCCATATTGCCTATAACCTTTAGCTTCTATACACATATAACATGTAAGGGCCACTCCACTCGTTACCGATTGATTTTGAATAATTAGATGCCCATAATTCTTATATGATATCAGAGAGAGAGGCCTATAGTGAGTGGTTAAATTAAATGTCCAAATGTATACGATCTACATGTTAAAAGAATTAAGTCTCCCATATCTGTAAATGGGAGCATTGGGATAAAATATTCTGACATTGCATATAACCTCTAGCCTCTATACACATATCACAATTGGTTTTGAGTTGGAAGTCCGGTAATTTTATAAAGAGATCTCCTTACAGGTACTAACAATAAGAACTGAATTGACATAATAAACCATATTACATTTGGGGCATGTTTAGTGTAATCAATCACTATGTAATTACTTAAAACTTACAGCTCTAAAAGATACAAAGTTGCCTTCACTCTTTCTCATAAACTTCTTATTCAACACAATTCATATGTTAAATAATGAATTTTGTGTGAGACTGAAACTCCAAAAAATTGTTGGCATGCCTTTGTACTTATAAATTGATCCATATTCATATTGTCCATCCCTCATACCAGTAAATATATTATTATGCGTTTTCATATATGCTAAGTTCCACTGTGATAAGTCACGAAAATAAACATTAAGAAAGGTTGGGGTGGTGGTGGAAATTGAAAAAGCTATTATTCTTTAAAAACTACACGCTCATTTGAGTACCTGATAAGCACGTAAGTGTGACGCATTTTCACCCATAACTACATTATCTATGACTCATTTTATTTCTAATAGAATTGTTTTAAGTCTTTTCTAGGGAATAAGCTCTTGCGGCAAAATTGGCTTGAAAAGTGGTGTTTTATACCCCATGATAGAGTACTAAAGGCACCCCAAAAATGTGTCGGAGAAACCCCGAAAAAATTACTATCTACGCCCAAAAATTACTATTTGCACCCCATAAGACAAGTGCTAAAGGGACACCCATGCAGGATTAGGGGGAGGACATGTTCTTCTCAAATTCAAAAAAATATTTTTGGCGGGAAAATATTCCCTTTCACTGGCAGAATTTCAATCGGATGTTTGGATGTGATTTAGTGAGATTCAATCCCTGAAACTTAGTGGGTAGATGTGATATGACTATAGAAAGTTAGTATGGGTGATTTTATCGATCAAATTTGGCTGGATAACTTGTTTTAATCCAAACAGGGAGTTGGAGGAAAAACATGAGCTTGCACGAGTTGTGAGAAATTTAAACGTGTAATGCACGTGTTTGGAAGACTTAATAGATATCCTGGAGCGTGAAGAAGGTATAGAAGGAAAGAAATACAGCTGCGGATGCGTGAAAATCAAAATCAATGATAAAAATGAAAAAAAATATACCCGAGTAAAAGAAGATTATTTATAGTTAATGGAGGAGATTCAATGTCGCAATGACGTATAAATAGGCTTCTAGGATCACATAGAAGGGGTGTCTGGAGTTTGGGGGGCTGAGAAGGCTTGAGGAGGCGAGAATCAGAGGTTTACAGGCTCTGTTGCTGCTGTTTCTGCTGCTGCGGAACTGAAGAACACGAAGAACATAAGACGCCCAAAAACAGTTGTAACTGCTACAGTGTATGCGACCGTTCCGGGACAGTTTTATATGCTACAGTAACAACAGCACTTTACAATTATCGTTCTCTGTAACAAAGGTTTTTAACAAATATAATTGTTACAAAACCCGATTTTCACCATTTTTTTCTCCTTTTCATCAATTATGAAACACTTTTGAGCATTAATAAAGATGAATTTTGAGCGTGTTTTCACCATGAAGAGCTAAACCCCAACACTGGGACGACGGAGGAGGTCGAACTTCATACATGGGTAAATTTATTTTATTCTTTTTTATGACTTTTGCACTAAAATTAATTGAAATATGATTTGATTAAATTGGTTGTCATTTGATTAGATGGGTCATGCTTAGCTTAGGTGATTTGATGTCCCATGCTTAACATTTACAATCAATGTTTTGAGAATCTACCTTGGCAAAAAATAGAGTCCATGTTTATATTTCTTGAGCTAAAATTGTTGAGAATAAATAATTGAACCTTATGTTATGAAGATTGGCTAAATCCTTAGTCCCGGTACCTCTCGCCCATTGTTAATAGTCTTTGTATATATTTATTTAGTATTTTTTAAAACTTTAATCTCTACAAATCCGAGTGAACGACAACCTCATTTCTTACCACTATCTAAAATTACATCAGTACCTGGGAGATATCATTGAAAAAATTGTCTTCCTGAATAGACGTATTTAGGCTTGCTTTGCAACAAGCACACCACATCAATCCTATAGAAAATAAATTTCTTTGTTTTTTTTGTGATAGAATCATGGTGAGAATTGAATTAAATACAATGCTTGTTTTCTCTTTTACATACGGTTTAATAGGGATGTTTTTGACTTTGATGCTCTATCCATGCCCAAAAATATTAGAAAACGAAAACCGTCATTTATTTTGGTCTCTTTCATCGTTACCAACAAATATTAAAAAATAATCTATCTGTCCCATAAAATTTGATCATTTTAATATTTGCACAGTTTCTAAGGAAATATGAGAAAGAAATCTGAACATAAGGAAAGATTTTTTAGTATACTTTTCTTATTTACTATTTTGTGTTAAAATTTCAAATCAACAAATCTCACAAACTAAAAGACGGATATTGCTAAATGTTATATTGTTGCATATATTTTTAAGAGACATGCACAAAAAGTATAACATGACTACCAAATTCTTTATATTTATTATAGGAAAATTTAACAACACTAGATATTGTTAAGGATTTGTTTGGGAAAATAGCATATGAAAATCAAAAAGATCATTTTTATGAGATAAAAAAAGAAAGGAAATTGACCAATTTTTGTGACATGGAAGGAGGATTTGCTAAAAAGGATTCAATTAAGGATTTTATTAAAAGAGATGTTACCACTAAAGTAGTAATCATATATGTAACTCGCGCACTTTTCGCACACACATGCTCAAAGATGCGTCACTGAATGAGATGAAGCTTCATCTCAAGCTTTGTGTGGGGGCGTTTAGGGCATGTTGTCCCAAGACAGGTGCTTCATCACAACAGTGCATCACATCAGTTTGAGGCTGGCCAAGTACGATATTGCACCACTATGGTGCAATATTCAAGTTGGTCATTGGGCCAGAACTTGTTATGCACCACTATGGTGCTATTTCCTATATTCGTTGTCGCGAAAGCGACTGGACTTGGCATATGGAAAAATGCTCTCTCATTTTAATTTGTAGAAATGTCAATAAGAAATATATAGGGAAGAAGTGTTGATTGAATGTGCATTAAAGGGAGAATGCACCAGTAAGCTATATGATAGACGCATTTATGTGTCTATTTTCATCTCTATTGTGTATATTTTTGGTACCCATTTTTGTACTAATTTTGTTATTTTATCCCTTTGTAGGTGTTTTTGGAGAAATAGGCTTTTGCGGTAAAATTGGCTCGAAAAGTTGCTAAAGGCTCCTGGGAGGACACTTGCTATTCGGACTCTCATTTTGGATAAGGGGTAACCCATTTCCAAGCAGCTGCTAAGCACAGACCGGCACTGGATAAGGGGAGGTCACATTTCTTCTCAAATTTTCAAAACGAAAAATGGCGGGAAAACAGTTTACAGAAAACAGAATTTTCTGTTCGAATTTTGGATGATTTTTAAGGCGATTAAAGGGATGATTTTCGTTGGGTTAACCCTGTTAAGGATAAACAAGTATGGTATGAGCTGTAGAATCGATTAAACAGGGATAGAAATCCGTGTTGGAGCAAAACAGGGAGAATTCACGATTTGAGTTTTTTTCGATTTACAAAAGAATTTGTGAAGAGTTTACGGCAAGATTGGAGTGTATGGAGTCCTTATTCAGTCCTGAGAGAGTTTGAGAGAGTTTGGAAACCAAGTTAACGCTTAAAAAGAAGATTAAAATCCCGTAACGTGCGGTGAAGAAAAAACGAAAAGATTTGGATTAACTCGAGTAATTTTGGGGTTTGGTGGATATATATAGGTTGATTCGAGTCATATCGAGAAGCAACAAAGTTTAGGGGAAAGTTTAGAGCCTTAGAGAAGCCAGAAAAATCATTGGAAGAGATCGTGTTTCTGCTGGTGCAACTGTGGCCGGAGAAGACGAATAACACAGAACAGCAGTAAAAGAAAGTCGCAGAAACTGTGACCGTAGCTTTCAAATTCTATACCCTTTGTAACAATTTTTCCAACAGTTAGCTTCAGTTCGCAACAGTTCTCTGTATGAATAGGTTCTGTAACAATTATATTTGTTACAGAATCCGCTGCTTAGCACTTTTCACTCTTTTAATCAACTTTTGAACACCAAATATGTATTTTTAGCAAGTGGTTAATATGAGGAGCTAAACCCCTTAGCCGAGGCGACGGAGGAAGCTATTGTTCCATGAAAAGTGGTATAGTTCTATTTTAATTATTTATTGCAATTATTTTACATGATTATTTGCATAGAACTTAAAAGAAAAATTGATTTTTATTGAGTAGTTGTGAAGTGTTTTGATGGGACATGCTTTGTTTTAATACTTTTGATGTTTCATGCTTCGTGCTTACAATTATTACTTCAAAAATATATTAAAGGCAAATACTAGAATCACTTTAAAGAAGAATATTGCATGAATATTGATTAGAGTTTATCACTTAATTGGTCAATGGTGGAATCCAGAGTCTTGGTATTTTCTTATTATTGTCAAAACAACTCTATTTAATTTTCGAAAATCCTTCACAAGTTCGAGCAACGAACCTTTTTACCACTACAACTACAAAACACATTACTATATAGCTTAGCCGGTATAACATAAATGATGTGATAACGTCCTTATGCCGTATTTATTACTCGAGAGAGCTTCATGATGCGTAGGAATCGTCGTTGTTGCATTAATAAACCAACAATGGACCACAATTATGCAAAATGTAGGGAAACTAAATGATATTTTGCACGAACCGAGCTAGAAAACATATACTTGAGAGCTAAATGGCCCAATGATGCACACTCCTGTGCATATCTTGCGAGTTGCCTTATACGGACTAGGCTTTGCTTGGGTTTTCCCTTGAAACACGAGTTAACTTTAATTGCTTTCCCTAAAGCTAATGAACTGCGGTCAGTGCTTGATCCCTTCAAGGTATGTAGAAGGGTATGTAGGCAGCCGGAATGAGTTGCAACATTAGTGTTCCAACACCTTGTCACTCATATCATATAATTGTAAGGTGATTGTGACATTATGATAACTCATATTATCTAGCTCGGCAATGCAATGCAAGAGATGATTGTTGTAATACTTGATGAGGTAAGTTATAGTCTATTTCATGGGTGCTCATACTTGTCAAGTCGTTCGATGTAGGCATGCACAAATTGCAAATCGGGCACTGCCAAAGAAAAAAGCTAAAACGATATGCAAGTTATGGGAGATTGCATACGCACTTGCATCACGAGGATGATGCAATACAATGATGACGTGAGCCTGACTGATCCACCCTTGTCACTGTCAAGGTCAGTGCATGCTTTCAATAATACCATGACGAGATAATGAAGCTTAAAATATGCTTGAAATATCCTATGTACGAGTCTAAGGCAAGCCTTATGCCTGGAAAAAACTCGGAAGCCAATGATGCAGGCAAAAATTCATTAGCATTTTCCTTTATGGCCTTGCAACCTTCACAAAACAAGCGTAAGTTGGAAAGGTGTGAAAGCTACGTTTAAGGCATCAGCATCATGCTTACGAAGCATATGCTTGCAATCAAAAATTGGCGTGCATTCGCCTGGTTAGCCTTTAAGTTTTTACCTTTTGAAAGATTATTTGAGACGTTGGATAGACGGTGCAAGATAGGTTGAATGGATGATTGAACAATATTTTGTACTTGCACTTGCAATACAAGTACAGTATTGTAGATAAAGCTCAGGCTCAGCGGCAAAGCCCAACAATCACATAAAATAGCCTAGAAAAATTATATTTTCTAATGTTGTAAAAGATAAGAATATGTTAGATTTATGAGTGACCTAAACTATGTACCTAACCTTACAGGGGTTAGCGAATTAAGATTTCTAGAGACTCCTTAAGAGAAACAAAATCTCTTGTTAGTAGATTTACTTTTTTTTCTGAGTTTCCGAAAATCCTTGTTATTTGATAAAGAGTTTCAGAAAATCCTTGAAATTCCCTATTATTGGATGTAAACTTTGAAATCAATGATTTGAGTTGTTGATAGATTTTGTGTGACTTTTTAGTTGTTGATAGTTCGGATTCACAGGATAGATTTCTTTCGCAATGACCCAAAATTTGTCTATTGACCTGAAACATGTATTCAGTCCAACAAATTTCAATTCGAAAGAAATCTATCCTGTTAATCAGAATTATATGTATAATAAAGAAAAAGTCATTATTGTGGTCATGAAATTGATACCACAGTCCAGAATTTTCCCCGCAGTCCAAAATGTGTGGGTGTCTCAAATTTTACCTAGTGACATTAAATATATAATATACACTATCTTTGAATTGTAACCCGGAATCTACCTCACGAAAATCCGAAGTGCTTTGAAATCTGTCACTATAACCCAAAGACAAATGTTATCCCGCATGATTTCGTGGGGTGGATTTCCGTTCAAGCGGTTTGTTAGACGTTGGATCATCAAATAAACGGTTGGATAAGACTTTTTATATATTTTCTCACTGGTTATTCGCATTTATTCCAAGACCCATCACGGGCCCCAAAGGATTGAAGGTTTTCAGATTTGGGTTTCAGATGTGGGACATACCTGATCTAACGTCTTAGAAGCTGCTTGAGCGGGAGGCCATCCCACAAATTCGTGCGAGATAGCGCTGCTCCCAAACCCAAAATGTGTGCCGCGGCCAGTAAGTTTTTTGTGAACCAAGTTTGTCAAGCATTTTAAAAATCTGGGGTTATTTAATGTTTGATACTTATGTTTCATCTAAAGTTTGGTCTAACTTTTGTCCAACTTAGGGATTGGTACTTGGAGATAACTTTGACCTACGTTGACTTGGTTTATTATTGACTTATGTGTAACAACTATTAAAAACATTACATAAAAATCTAATTATTATACTGATATTGACAGAAAATATTATGTTTGGGATACCATCTTCTCTCTCTTTATCACCCCCTGTCACCTCCATCGTCACCACTATCACATTTCTCTGTCACTACCACATCATTTCAACTTTCTTTTATGGGAAAACATCCATTCAATTCACTTATAAACCCGATTTTGGTAGTAGTAAAACTCTACAGAGTGTTTCAACCTCAAACACCTTCATCAAATTTATAGTATCGCCCCCAATTCTCGACGAATAACTCTACCCTACAAATTAACATTTTAACTGATTCGGGATTTCAGAAAGACAAAATCATATCAGGTGGCCAAACTATCCAACTAATTCTAGTTTATAGCACTGCACAAAGCAACAATGGGATCTTGAAAAGATCCAACCGAGTTTTTTGAAAATCAACAACCAAATCAGGTGGCTAAAATAGTCGAACAAGACTATTTTATTACTGCATATGGCAGCAACAGGATCCTGGTTGGATCCAACCCAGTTTTGCTAAGGGAAGGTGAATCATATTTATAACAACTAAGATTATCTAAGTAAAAGTAACTATCAGTGTCAAAGTAACATAAACATATATCTTTGGAGTCTTTTGAATCGGTATCAAGGTGTTTGGAACGGGTTCAGTCGAACTGAATCGACATGGAAGTTTGATTAACATGTTTTGGAGCTGATGAAATTGATGATGAACTTGATCTTGGCATGATCTTGATGATGATCTTGATCTTAATCCTGATAGAAGAGCTATATGGACCATTAATAGGAACTACAAACATACCTAATAAAGCATAAAAGAAAACATGAAATGGTACACAGACTACACTACACCATCACTAGCATAGATCCACTTACACTATAGGATAAAACAAAAGCAATACGATCACATATAATTTCAACCTTAAGTCTAACACAAGGAAGAATAACAGAAACAAGAACTAAAGAGGATAACAAAGCCAATCTTCTTCCAGTTGTTGGAGATGAAAACTAGTGCTTTGGCTGTGATGGAGATCAACTTTGAAAAGTATGTATGTTTAAATATCCTGTACTTATCAGGACAATGAACATAACGATCCAAGAAGATCGATGCTCTAACAACAAAACTTTGAAAAAGTAACGAAAAAATTCACCAGAAAACCAAAAGAAAGACTATAACCAACTGAAAAACAAAAAGATGATATGGGAAAGGAGGATAAGCTATGGACGATTATTGATCTGCTCATATCTACTCCAAAGGTGCTAATCTAAACAGAGCGGCGCTCACAATATTAGGATTTTCGTCAGAGCTATTTTGGAGAGAGAGGTTTTTCAGTTCTTTAGAAATAGTCACCATAATGCTATTTTGGAGAGAGAGCTATTTTTAGCGGATGCATTCCAACTTTGCTCTTACATTTAGCTTAAAGCCACGTCATTTTAAATTATTATTAAAAAAAAATCTTCATTTGGTAGTTAAATAAATTATTTTCTTGAAACAATTAGTCAATAGAATCGTACAGAACTTTAGTTGGTAGCCTAGCAACAAGCTGAGCACCAACCCCCTTCTGAATAGCGACACCTAGTCTATAGAAAAGAAATTTCCCAACACCACTACTGACATCATTACTCACAAGAAAATTCTTCAATCTCTTGAAAAACACAAAGTATCATCTCCGAGTTCCCCCAAAATAACACAAAGAAATTTCCCAACACCACTAATTATTACTCCCTCCGTCCCAAATTAATTGAGCTACTTGGTTTTAAATTTTGTCCCATAAATAATTGAGCTATTTCACTAATCAAGGGGATATCTCTAAAACTACCCTTCTAATTGATTATTGTTATTATAAGAAATATGTATAATTTAATAGCCATGTTTATGTTCGTTACGTAGGTGTTTTAAAATGCTTTTCAACGGTATAAAGTTTACGAAAAACCATGGTATAGTTTAAGAGATAAACCATTTCTAAGTTTTACTATTATCATTCATAAAGGTATAAATGTAACAAAAATACTTAAACATACTCCCCTTTTCTTTTTACCTTAATAATTGTGCAAACTACAAATAACTTAATTAATTTGGGACGGAAGGAGTATTATTTTTATTTTATTTTATTTTTGCCCTCTTTGTGTTACTAAAGAAAGTAATTAAAATTTGAATAAGCAAAGATTTCCTTAATTATAAATGATATTTTTTTTGGATAATTAGGATCTCCTTATTAAGGTACCAACAATAATGGATATTAATCACAATGAACTAATGACTACATTAATTAACCTAGTAACCATATTGTTGTATCTGGTACATGTTTGACGTAGTTAATCATTTTATAGACACTTAAACTTGTAGGGCTAGAAGATACAAAGTTACCTTATCTTTTTAATAAATTTCTTATTCACACAAGTCACATGCTAATGAATGAATTTTGTGTGAGACTGTAATTCTAAATATTTGTTGCATCGTCTTGACTGATCATCCTTTTTCGATTTCACAACGGCTCTTTTCTCCCTCGTCGCTCTCCTCCCATTCTTTGAATTTTCTGTTCCAAAAATGAATAGTGAGTAATCTTCTTCTGTGATTCTTCCTTAGCTTAGAGGGAGGGTGGAATGGAGGGGAGATTGATTCAGATACAAGCTATTCCCACCGATCTTGGAGCAAATCTGCTGAATTAATTTGATAGTTTTGTTGCCGGTTTGCATTTTTTTCATTTTTTCTGCATACTTCATCATATTTCTCTTACTGTTTGCATACATGATACTGATTCTTTTGCTTTCTTTCATCCATTCATCATACCATCAACATGGGGCCATATCCAGTACCAGTTATTTTTTCTTGTTGGTAAAGGTTTAGAGAGTATCCATATAGATTCAGATCCTTCTTTGCAGGCAAGGTGTTTGTTACCGGGTATAGTTCAACATTTCCTCCCATGTTTCCTTCAAATGGAAATATCCTTTTTCTTCTCTCCAAATCTCTCCAATTATTATTAAATGTTTAAGGTCTCAAACCTTCTTTTCTAATTTTTTCTTTGATAAATCTTTTCAATTGAGCCCCGGAGGTGGAGTTATCTGAAATTCTAGGCAATATAGTTAGTTTTGATTGTCTGGGCACTACACTCTCTCTTCTCTTCAGATGGATTCTCATGAACCTCCTACCCCCTTTTCTTTTCTGGATTTATCTTTCTAAATCCTTAACAAAATCTAAAAACCTTGGGCATTTAAATTTGCTTATCTTCTCAATTTGGAAAAAAAAAAAAAAAAAAAAGATTAAACCCTTACATTTCTCTGGTATTTTAGTCGCTAGGACACCAACAAAATAGGATTGGTAAAGGCTAGTTATCCTTCTTATACCTGGTTTACAATCTATCCTCCTTGTCTACTCTAATTTTCTAAATCTCTCTTCTTTTTCCCCTTTATGTTCTTTGATTAGTTCTCTGTGGCAGCTAAAATTTCATAGATAAAATCTTTCCAAAAGCATTGTTATAATTTACGTTATTTAATATCTTTTATCTTGTTCAATTCCTCTTTGGTTTCTTTTGCTCTTGATTCTCTCTCCGTCTAAAGACATTTGTTCGTTGTATCTTCTTCTAGAATTCTTTCTATTGACTCGTTTCTTAAGATATCAAAAGGACATCTCTTATTCTTTGACCCATCCTCCTGCTGATATTCCTTTCAAATTTCAAATTTATGTCTTTCCCCAAAACATTATTTTGCCCCTATTTAACCATAATTTTGTCTATTATCTCAGAATCCTAGTACCTTATTTATTTCTTTTGGTTTACAACTAAATTTATGTTCTTGGTCATAGGTATTACCGATGTTCATTGGGTTCCCTGTTTTTCTCCCTGATTTAATCCTGTTGTTTTTTCAATCACGGGTGGTCATATATCTTTTCAAACTCTTAGCCCTTTTCGCATAGTCATTTATTTCAACATCATCCACATTTGCACATCCATTCATCTGCATTAGTTGGTTTCCACGTATGGGGCTCTATCTTCTCCTCTTTATTGCATCAAGTCTAGAGAAAATCCTTTACACTTTCAGCTCAGTGGCTTATCTAGGTCCCAAAAGAGTGCTAACCATAAGAAGACTTTTTCAAAGTCATGACCGATCTGAACGAGTCTTAAATCGTTCTAATATACCAGAGTCAAACTGTTTTCCGGATACTAGTCTGCTAAAGGATATGCTTCTCGGGTTTAGCTAGAAATGGTTCCTCCCCTATTCATAGAAGACGTTTATCTCCCCATTCTTATGAATCTACAAACGAACCTTTTGAATCCCTTCTTCTATTAGTTCTTCATCTTCTCTAATTAATAATTTCAATACCCTTTTCGATTTATCTTAACCTTGGATTTAAATTTTTCTACCTCTGTTCCCCTATTGATTCAGAACTTCTTTTCATATTTAATTACTAATTTTGCATCATCATCATCATCATCATCCACTGGAAACTCGACTCTTAATCAATCAGAAATGCAAATTGATCAGTATCTAAAGGAGCAACATAATGAAACTGAATCATTCTTCCCAATATAGTTCTTACTTACTCCATCTCCAAAGCGACAGGAGGAATTACAGGTTTTTCCCTAACTTTTGCCCTAATTTTCTCTCATTCAATTTTCCTTTAAGCTGAATTAACATTAGTCTTCCCTTCCTATTAAATTGATTACATATTACGATTTTACCTCAAATCTAGGTAGAGTATACGAATTCTAGTGGACTGCAACCTTAAACCTTTAAGATAGGATACTCATATGCACTTAACATTACAATTCAAGCTTTCCATTATACGCATGTTTTACTAATTACCTCTGCCTTTGATTAATTTATGTTCTAGTCACTTAAGAGTATCCCTTTTCTGTGGATAAACGATTCCCTAGTCTCTCATTTTTAAGAACAATCTTCTTAGATTTTGATTTCTTGTTTTTCCATCTGAGCAAAAGGTCGAAATTCAGGTAACCCTAAACTCTATCTTTTTCTTAGTAAATCCCTTATACTGCTAAATTTAGACTGAATTGATTTGCTTAAATTGTTTGTCTTGCTTGTTGCCCTGATTCTAGACTATACTAGGATTATTTCAACCTTAATTTGCTTGATTGAATTGTTCTGTGCCCCAGTAGAAATTATGAAAATTATTTCTTGAAATGTGCAGAGGTATGGTAACCCCTTCACTCAAAATATTTTGAATAAATTGATTACTATAGACAAACCTGAAATTTTGTTTCTTTCTGAAACAAAATCTCAGAAAAAACTAGTTAAAGACCTTCTCAAAAAAAATCCTAACACGCATATTATAGACCCTATAGGACTAGCAGGAGGCCTTGCAATAGCTTGGGTTGATGGATTCTCCTTTGAAATTGTTCATTGGAGTATTAAAATGATCAATATCCTGGTACAAACCAACTCTGAATCTCAGAAATGGTTGCTAACATGTTTTTATGGAACCCCTTATCCTGCTAACAGAAATATAGCTTGGGACTTCCTTGCTGAAATATCAGAACAAGTAGATAAACAATCTTTGCCCTGGATTCTTTTAGGAGATCTCAACATGATTTTTTGTCAAGAAGACAAAATTGGGGGGTTACCCTTTAAAAAATCTGATTGTGATTACTATCACAATATTCTTAGTAATGCTGGTCTTCTAGACTTAGGTTTTAAGGGTTATGAGTACACCAGGAATAATCATAGAGAGGATGCAGCCAACATTCAAGAGAGATTAGATAGAGCAGTAGCTAATGCAGAATGGAGTACCCAATTTCCTAATGCTGAACTCACTCACTTAGTGGGTGCTGGTTCTGATCATTGTCCTATAGCCTTGAACTTAGATACTTCCTATATCAAACTAGAATATACTTTCAAATTCTATGACACATGGCAAAAAGAAAGCTCTTGTGTGCAGACCATTAAAGACTCCTGTAATCATGTTATCACTGAAAAATCCTACTAACTCTCTGATTTCAAATCTTAAAACTCTCCAAATTAATCTAAATTTTTGGAAGAAGAATATCTTTGGTCTTCCATCTAAACAAATAAAAAACACCCTAAGACAAATAGATACCTTGAATAAATCTAGTCATGTTTACAAAAAAGAAAATACGATTAAGGAGAAACTTTATCAATTAGAAAAACTCTATGATGTCCAAGAAGCAATAGCAAAACAACAGTCTAGAGACAATATAGTTCTTTTAGGTGAAAAAAATACTAAATTTTTCATACTAAAACTTTGAAAAGAAGAAAATGGAATAACATTGAATGTCTGAGAAAGAGTAATAATGAAATAACTTTCCAAAGACATGAAATTCAAAAAACTCTCTTGGACTATTTTCTAAACCTCTTCTCTGCTCCCTCTCATCCGCCTCCTCTCAATCCTCTCTTATTTCAAAATCTTTCTCCTTGTCTTTCGCTTGAAGAAAATGCTGTTCTTAATTCTGTTCCTTTTGCTGAGGAAATTGGGTTAGTTATTAAAAAACTAAAACCAAATAAATCTCCAGGGCCGGATGGATTCCCAACTAGTTTCTTCAAACTTAACTGGGAAGAAGTAGGAAAACAAGTGATCTCTGCTATTCAGCATTTCTTTGAATCTGGGGAGCTTCACCCTGATTTAAATAAAACATTCCTTTTCCTTATTCCTAAAAGTAGACACCCTAAAGACCCTAGTGGATTTAGACCAATAGGCCTTTGCAACACTATCTATAAAATAATAGCAAAAATCCTAGCTAATAGGATGAAACCTCTTCTAAACAACATAATATCCCCTTTCCAAGCAGCCTTTCTGCCTAAAAGGCAAATCTCTGACAATGTTGTCATTGCTCAAGAGATAATTCATTCCTTTAAGAAGAAGAAGGTGAAACATGCTGGAATTGGAATTAAAATTGATATGTCTAAGGCCTTTGATAGAGTAGACTGGGATTTTTTGATTTCTGCAATGAAGGCATTTGTCTTTGACAACAAATTCTGTAATCTCATCCATCAATACATATCTACCTCTTCCATTGCAGTCTTAATTAATGGATGCCCTGGTAGTTATTTCAAACCCTCTAGAGGTCTTAGGTAAGGGGACCCCCTATCCCCTTACTTGTTCATTATTTGTATGGAGATCTTCTCCAGATTACTCCTCTCTGGTGAAACAGAGAAGTTGATAAACGGAATCAAAATATCCCCTAAGAATAGCCCTATTTCACATCTTTTTGTTGCTGATGACTGCCTAATCTTTATTAGAGCTGACCTTAAAGAATGTCACAATATTCTGGCTTTAATTGACTCTTTTAGTAAAGCCTCAGGTCAGTTAATAAATTTTGAAAAATCAGGTGTTTTCTTTAGCAAAAAAGTCCAACCTAAGCATCAAAGAATGATCAGTAAGTTATTGAAAATAAAAAAAATAGATCTTAAAGACTCTTATTTAGGCACTCCTCTTTTTATAAATAAAGCAAAATAAAACTTTTTGAAGGAATTATTGAAAAAATGGAACATAAAGTTCAAGGATGGATAGGCAAACTACTTTCTCAGGCTAGTAAAATGGTTCTTAATAAAGCAACTTTGGCTAGTATGGCTAGCTATCAAATGAGCTGTTTTATTTTACCAAAGAAAATAACAAAAAAAAATAGATGCACTGCAAAGAGACTTCTGGTGGGGAAAGGAAACAAACCACAGAGGTTATTACCCAAAATCGTACTCTTGTCTTTGCAAACCCATGAGTAAGGGGGGATTAGGATTCATAAATGCACATAAGTTCAACCTAGCAATGATAACAAAACTAGATTGGAGATTGTTAACTGAACCAGAGGCCCTTTGGGTGACACAACTTAAGCCTAAATACTTCAGGAAAACTTCAGCATTCTTAGCTAAAACCCCATCTACAAGTTCTTGGATCTGGAAGTGTATAAGTAAGGGTATTCTAGTTGAGCAAAACAGTATTTGGGAAATAGGAAATGGTAATAGTACCAATATATGGGAGGATAGATGGATACCAAACTTGGAAGTCAATCTTAGTGCCTTTAGAACTACTAATAACTCTCACTTAAAACTTGTGAAGGATCTTATTGATGCAATCACTAAGAAGTGGAATTCTCCTCTAATAAGTGATCTGTTCCCAGAACACATTGCTAGGAAAATTAACAACATCAGAATAGCTATAAACAAAAAAGACACCCTCAGATGGCTTCTTACCAACTCAGGAAATTTTACTCTTTAATCTATGTATAATAAGCTCAATGAAAGAACAATGAACCACTTCAATTTAGGTCAGCCTGACTCTTTTTGGAAAAACTTATGGAGTCTTAATGTGTCTCAAAGGATCAAAATATTTTCTTGGAAGTGTTTACAAAACGCTATCTCTATAAATATGAAATTATCTAAATTTATGAAGGATATTCATCCTAACTGTTCCTTTGGTTGTCAAGAGCATGAATCTATAGAACATCTAATTCTTTTTTTCCCTTATGCCAAGACTGTTTGGGCAGCTGAACCATACTCAGTTGAACCAAACTTTGACATCACTCCTACCTTCTTAGATATTTTCAAGGAATGGTTAGGAAAAAAGGACCCAATTATACCCATAGAAATCATATTGACCAAAGCTTGGTTCATCTGGAAAGAACGATGCAATATAGCATTCGAAACACAACAACAAACTAGTTCTCAATTAGCCTTAGAAATACAAAGATTTCTAGACTTATGGTATAAGGATAACCCTTCATTCAGAAAAACCTCAACTGACACAATTGAAATTCCAAAGTGGCTACCTCCTAAGAGAACACAAAAGAAACTTAATATTGATGCTGCTTGGATTTCTAAAGATATGCCTGCAGGTTTTTCATTAATCTTTAGGAATGATGCAGGAAAGTTTGAACAAGACAGAGCAGGTCCAATCACAGCTTCTTCCCCAGAAGAAGCGGAAGCTCTAGGAATGCTGCAAGGAGCTAATTGGGCGTCAGAAAGAAGATTCACAAATTTCAGTGTGGAAGGTGATTGCAAGAATCTGTTTGATTATTTGAATGGGAGACCATCTCAAATTTCCTGGCAAAATCAAGTTATTATGGACGAAGTTAAAAGAGTCTTTTCTAGTTTTCAAAACTTTTTGGGTTTTATTTATATCCCTAGAACTGCTAACAATGTGGCAGATACTCTTGCAAAAGAGGCTAAAACTTTCCATAACTCTGTTGATTGGGTCAATGATCCACCTATTTGTATTTTGCAAAGTTTAGAAGTAGATATATCCAATGCAAGGGATAGACAACCTAATCCAGCATTAGAAAGCTCTACTAACAATGATGTAAGGGTTACTAGCTCCCAAAGTTAGTCTTTTGAATGTTTTTGAACTTACAAAAACAAAAACAAAAAACTGACCCATTTTCATATTGTCCATCCCTTATACATAATAGTTTATTGTGCAATTTTATATGTGCTACTGTGAGTTTCATCATGATAACTGATAAGTTACAAAGATATGTATAAACATTAAAGAAGGTTGAGGTCATGGAGGAAATTGAAAAGAGTCAAAATACTGTTAATTTATAGAAATTAGAGATCCCTTTCCATGCAGAGGAATATCACTGGAAAAAATGGTCTTCTTCAATAAACGAATTTAATCTTGCTTAGTAACAAGCACAATACATCTAACAAGAAATCCAACAAGAAGAGTATTAGTTTCATTGTTTTGGTAATGGAATAAAAATCGAGTAAACTGAGTGCTGGTCTTATCTTTTAGATACGGATTAATTGGGCATATTTTTGACTTTGATGCCAATCCATGCCCCCAAACATTAAAAAAAAAATCAATTTTGTTTCTTCTGATCACTTTACCAAACAAAACCCTTAACCAAAATTTAATAATTGTTATTTAGAATTTTACCGAAACAGAATATAGAACAACTAATACAGTAATCATATCATGTTTTATTTTTTGAAAGATTATTTAAGATATTAGTTAGGTGGTGCAAGTTTGGTGGAATCATGGGATAAGTAGATCAATATTTTATACTTGCACTTACAAGTTGCAAACACAAATTGAGTACTGTAGATGAAGCTCAGCGGCAGAGCCCAACAATCACTTAAAAAAAATTAAAGGGGAAAAGGGTAATAATACACATAGACTTTCTTAATGATCTAACATTTTCCCCATGACCTTAAATATGACACTCTAATCTAATATTTATCTTGCGACCCAAATTTATTTCGAGATCTTAATTCTACTTTATTGGCATAAAGTTTGGTAATGTAACCAAAGTTATTTCGTGACCTAATTTTGTTTTCTGACCCAAAAATTTCTTCTTGATTCGAAATTTACCATGTGAATTAAAATCCGCTCCTCAATCTAAAAAATGCATCAGACTAAAAATTTGAATTGTTGTCATAAATATATCATCATGATTCAAAATTTGCCCAACGACTCTCGTAACCAAAATTTGCACAGAAACTCCAAACTTTTCCTTGTGACTTGATGTTTGTCTCATAAATCAGAGCTTATCTGATTTTGCGAAAAATTGCTCCACAAAGCAGAGTCTACCTCATGATCTAAAAGCCAAATTGCACCATAAAAGTAAATCTACCACTTCAAACGAAAATCTCAGGGATCATTACCGAGGATCATTACTCGAAACCTTCCATGGAGAGTCAAAATATGCTATATATCTTGAAAAATTGCATGGTGACCCAACATAAACCTCAGTGATCCAAAATCTTGTGTGCGGTTTAAAAAATTTATGCATCATCAAATTCATCCCGCAATCCAAAACTTGACGTTATGACGCAAAAGTTATCTTGTGACTTAACATATGCATTACAACTAATGAATGCAAATTTTCCACCATGACGTTATATTTATCATATTCCTAGCTAGTCTCCCAAAATTTTACTTTATTATCTAAAATTGCGTCTGTAGTTACCTAAAATCTGAGAGAGGTTAGAAATGAGATTCTAGGGTTTCTGAAAGTGAGTTACGGGAGGTTGAGCACGAACAGTCTTCGCCTAAACCATGCACAATGGCCGTTCAAAGGATGCTTCAGTCACATGAAAGAGATTTAGGGCTAGACTTAGGGAGGGAAGCAGATGAATAGAGAGATCAGAGAATTCTAGGGTTTGAAGAAGAATTGCTCCGACAGGTTATGAGAAAGATGATCGTAGCTTGGAGAAATAAATGACTTATTTATAGCTGAATTCTCTAATCTCAGGTCGGTGAAGATAAGGATTGTTTACCGTGCCATGGAGAGCAATTCTCCCGTCTCTTCAGGAATAGAGATAAACTATGTTGAGTTTATCTCATTATTCCACCGCCTCTACTCTCTTCTGGGGTGAGAAATAAGCCGGGTATTTCTCACACATGTCGTAGACCGCCAAACCAAAACCCTAATTGTTATCCCCCCATTTGGGTGAAGCTGAGTCAACCTTTAAGATGATGTGTTGAGAGAGAGAAATATTCACTTTAGCCGAGTTGGCCAAGATAGAGAGATATTCTCCAATTTGTAAGAATGACTAGGATGAGTCACATGAAAATGCATGGGATGCCTCAGAATTCGGGTGGAGATCCTGAAAAGGAGAATCGATCCCTTCACGAGGCTCGTGCCTACCATGAGGAATATTCAGCTTTGACTGAGATTTCCTGAGATATTTGAATCTCTCCGAGATTTTGAAGAGAGATTTGAATCTCTCCGAGATTTTGCAGAGAGATTTTGTAGACGGATCAAAATCTCTACAAAGATTTTCTTAACGGAAATGAATCTCTCTATGGTCAGCTGGGACTCATCCTGGAGAGAGAGAAAAGGCTTTGCGTGCCCGATTAATGCCTCTGCAAGACTTTGGCTCACTTTTCTTTGACCAGCGTATCTTGCAGAGATGTGATAGGAATCAACTGTGTGTCAATATGATGGGGCCAACAATACCAGTGTATCTCGAAAGGATGTTCTAAGAGTCTGTCGAAAGCGCCTAGAGGCAGAATAACCAGCGTATCTCGTGGGGATGTCCTAGGAATTATTCGGAAACCTAAGTACGTCGAGTCAGAGCCTAGAGCAGACATGACCAGTATATCTCGCGATGATATACTAGGAATAAGTCCTTGATCTCAAATAGGGTGAGTCGTGTTTACCGGAGACATGCAAATCTCCGCTCTGGGTCATAAGTCCAGCGGAGATGTTTTTACGCATCTACAGAGCCTACATGACCAGCAATATCTCGTCTAGGATGTATACTAGGAATCATAGGATCACAATCAGCTCCGTCTCGCGAAGACATGCTGGAATTGTGGTTGTTCTGGTTCATAAGTCTACTGGGGACGTTTTACGCTCTATAGAACCTTCATGACCAGCAGTATCTCGTCGAGGATGCGCACTAGGAGTCACGGCATCACGACCAGTAGTGTCTCGTAGGGACGTATACTATAAATCGTGGCTAAGAATGCCTTAAGGGCCAAGGGATTAATCTTTCTCGTGAGAGTTGAATTTTGTTTATGGTCTTGAAATGACACTTTTTCCCCTTATCCAAATTTCACCATCTACATTAGGTCCCCTACTTAGAGTAAAACCTTGATTGTTCTATGATGAGTATATAGATGGTTATGAATCATTCTGGCACGAATTTACAGTCTTTCTTGCAGAGTCCCTGAATTGACGCTTAGTCTTTGCGTGCTCTGATTCTGAACTTCGAATCAACTCTGGACTCTAGATCTTTCTGGAATTTTGTATTAGGAGACGCTACTAGCATGATAATTGAGCCTCATATGAAGTAAAATTTCCATATTTTGAGAGACTAGACTTGCGAATTAGGGTTTCTTTGAACAAAACACTAACTTCTTCCTTCTGTGCAACTCTGAGCTTGGAATTGACCCTGGACTTGGAATCCTTTTAGGCTTTCGCATTGGGAAGCGTCATGGAAATAGAGTCTTGTGGAGGAAACTTCCATCTTGGTCGAATGAGATTTGCAATTTAGAGTTTACTTGGACAAAACCCTAATTTTCTCTCTTTGTGCGTCCTTGAGCTTCCGAGTTTTTGCAAGCGAGTATTTGACGAAGAAAGGGATTTGAGCGGATTCCTGGCTGTCCATGAAGTTTGGAAAAATCCTATGAGAATAAATTGACACTTTCTTTTGCAGTTACGGATTCTCTATCCCATACAAATTCTGAATTCAGGCTTATACTGCACCTATACCCTAATTTTTCTCTTGTTCGCGTATGACTCCTTCAGACACTCTGGATAGGATTGAAGAGGCTTGGAAGGTGTGCATATATCTTGTGGGGTTATCACCTTGTATGACGAGAACTCGTTCAATCCCTTATACTGATCAGACACTCCTTTTCGAGAGAAAATACCTATCTTTGAAACCAAGGGTATTTTCGTCAAAAGCTACTATGAGCATGATTTTTTTCTGACATGAAAGACTTCGTGGGATTCCTTAGGCATGGTCACGGCTGGAGATATGGAGAGAGGCGCATGTCTAGTCTTGGTTTTGAAAATTGTGAACTCAAACTTCCCTATTTTAGCTAAACTCCCTTTATTTTCTCTGACATTCTGCTTTTCTGGATTTCGTTTCAATCCCATTCATCTTCGAACATTTAGAGAACTATTCACGTGTATGAGGCCTTTGGAATGAGTAGATGAGATCTTTGTTGGTCTCTGGCTGAAAGGGAATGAGAGAATCTTAGAGAACCGTACAAGAGAATGAGAGAGGCTCGGTCCCTTCTCTTTTAGAATAAATCCCTTTTTTTACCAGAATTTTGAAATTAGGGCTATTTTCATCAAAATCCTAATTCTCTTCGACTTTGATCCCTCTGAAAAAATTCCGAGAGAATAAATCATGTCCCACTGGCCTAGGAAGGCATCCTCACGCATGAAAAGGGCTTGTCCATGGCTTGGGGGAATTTCTTAGAAGAAAGAAAACCCTCAGTTTCCTTATTTGATCCAATTTCGTTTAATTTCCTCTTTTAGCTCTAATTCCTTTTCCTTTTGCTTCAAGGCTTCCCTTTTGGAGTTGAATCAAAAAGAGAAGTATTTTAACGTGTGACAATACATGAAAACCGGTACACCTCTTCCACTAATTCTCTTTCCATTAGAATTTCATATCTTTGGCCGTGGCATGCATATATACACGCATGTGTAGTTGAATTTCATGAACAATTTTCGTTTTCTTCTTTTATAGAAAAGCAGACTTCATTCATACTAGTACAACCGTTGCCATGGTGGGAGGGCCGACCGAAGAAGAATCTGGAGATGAGGTTTTTCTGCGACTACTTTCGCCCCGTTTCATAAAAAGTGATACTTTATCTAAAGTATCACTTTTTCCGAAACAGAGTGAAAGTATCACTTTTCCTGAAACAGAATGTGAAAGTATCAATTTTCCAGAAACGGAAAATTAGTCGATCCATAAACCAAAATATGGTTGCATGGCGTGTTATGCATCCTTTATGGTGCTTTGCATAATGGTTGTGTATTCAATTTTCGAGAATCGTGCCTAAAGTGAAAGTATCATTTTTCTTGAAACGGAGGGAGTACATTGGTGTATTAGTTGCAACGGAAAATTAGTTGATGCATAAACAAAAATATGGCTACATAAAGTATTATATATCATGAATTAATTGGGGGCCCCAAAAAACAATTAGGGGCCTCAGTCATTTTATTCCCACCCCAAATAATTTATTCCCACCCCAAAATATAGTGAAAATACTGTTTTACCCTTCACTAAACCTAAAACTTAAAATTCTATTAACCGTTAACTTTAAACCCCCAACTCATTTTCATTTTTAAACCCAAAAAAATAATCAGTCCCCTCCTCCCCTCTCTCTCGACTCTCCATCACAACTCCATTAACGACTCAGGCCGAATCGGAAGAAGATATGACCCCCAATTACAAAGTAAGTGAACTAAAACTTACGAATCTATTTCCTATTTGCGTTTAATTTGATGTTTTGTTTGCAAAATTTGGTTTTTAACTGAAAAATAGCAGTTACAGAATAAGGGTCGTCAACCTCGATAGTTATATACCCTAACGATTTTTCATCTGCATGTTATTTGTATGAAAAATCATTAATGTCTAAGGTGTAGGAGATAACGACCCTTTTTTTGGGTTTAACATTTTTTTCCCCAGAAGAGTCGTCAATATAATATAGAACCAATTGACGATGCTAATCTGACGACTCCTTTTTATACACTAACGATTCTATATGACCAAAAAACTACCTCTCTGACAAAAAAATGGAAGGGTTGTCATTTTGATTCAGTAGAATCGTCACTGTGTACTTGATAACGAAAAAGTGACAACGACTATTTGGTAGAGTCGTCTATGTATAAATAAAAAATGATAACGACTCTTATGGTTATACATTATTTTTCCACTAAATGACAAAAATGATAACGACCCTTTCTTCTTTGTACTCCTTTTTCAAGTTTGTTATGTAACGACCCTTTCTTCTTTGAAAAAATGACAAAATGATAAGACCCTTTTGTCAAAATTATAAAATGATAACTAGTGTCGTTATGGTATAAAATAATACCTTGACGATTTTTCATAACCTGCAAAAGTTGCAAGTTTGAGTCGTCGCCTTTTGTGACAGTATATTGACGACATTAAGGAGTCGGCAGGGAATAGACCCCCGACATTAACGACTCTTTCTCTGAGTTGTGACATAGTGTCTATGATCCCTCTAAAACCTCCTCTTCTTCTTCTCAACTCAGAAAAACACAAAATTATTTTTTTCCCCAAATTTTAATTCTAAAGTCTGATTTTAATCTAATCATACTATTAACTTAACTTAATTACCTATTAACACTAATCATTGAAGGGCAGTTTAGCCATTTAATTGTTTTTTGGATAAGGGGTGACTCAAATTAGGTTTTAATGACCTTTTTGTCCTCTAGTGTGAGGCCCCTAATCGTTGGGCCCCCAATTAAGCGACGTTATATATCCTTTATGGTGGTTTGCATAATGGATATACATTTAATTTTCTAAAATTGTGCCTCAAATGATAAATATCTCCGAATTTTTCGTAAAAATTCTAAATTTGATATTGTTGTCTGTACTCATTACGTAAAAAAGTTTTTATAACATTTCCAACGAGATAAAATTTGTAAAATTCCAAGGCACGGATTTTTAGATATGTTATATTAAAGTTTGTTTTCCAATTATACCCCTAAGAAAATAGGATACATAAGGAGTTATAGTAATTGGACTAAAAGGGAGGGATAATTGTGTCAAGTGAAAAAGACCAACCATGGACACCAAATCCAATCTTTTTGTGTCAATTGAATACTTACTATTTACAAAAAAGTGGCCATATAAAGGTCCTCTCTCGCTTCGCTCGGTCGTCCCAATTATTCCTTCTTTTGATTAGAACTTACTTTCCATCATGTCTTCAAACACGCTCAACGTCCTGATTTCCAGTGATGTTAATAGTAGCAGTGATTCCGCCCATTATCGTCAGAATTTGATGAAACCCGCAAATTCTGTTATCTAAGCTGTAAAACGCAAAGCTTCTGACCAGGTATGTGTCCCTACTCTTAATTCATTATTTCTTGTTTTGTTGCTTCTGTTAAAGCACTGCTCAGTCGAACTCGCAAGCGTTGCTATCTCAAGCTTGTTTTTCAAGTTTAATTGTCAAAACTATAAGTCTTGATTTCTAGTTTACTTATAGCTATGTCTCGGATTAGGATAGAATGTGTAGTTGAGCTTTAGACTTCACGACGTTCATCGATTGAAGACGAAGATCTACTGTGGAGATCTTGGAGGAACTTCATCAACAAAAGGTATGTGGAGACTAAAACTTATCTATCACTCAGAAGTCTATTTTATTCTATCTTCTATTGAGACTAAGTCGTATAGCCATATAGACTTTTACATTATACGCATTTGATATTTCGAGCTGAGTTTAACTAGCTTATATATTTCTCGAAATATGTGTTGGAAAGCTTTTTGCTTTAGCCACGTTCATCATTATTCTTGACGATTTTAGTTGGAAACAATTTATTTGTTGGAAACTAAATAATGAGTCAAAAGATGATCATGTGAAAATCGCCTGGTAACATCTTACATGATTTGTGTGAGACACTCATTTGATGTAGACTCGGAATGTTTCTTATTGATCATTTGATCACTTGAAAAATGCTTATAAGTTAATAGTTTGTGTGAGATAGCTATTGTCGTCTTCTAAGAATGTTTCAATGATTGAAATGGGAGTTTAGAAAAATTAATCATTATCTGGATATAGCACAGTATGCATACCCGTATAAAAAATGTTGTAAGAGTGATTCAGGTCCAGGAACCAAGTATGCATACCCATATGCGAATGGTTTTAACTGTCAAAGTCCGAGAACTAAGTTTGCATACCCGTTCGCAAACTTATTCGCTTGAGTTCGGTCCGGAACGACAGTATGCATATGAAAAAGAGGGGGTCTAACAACCACACCCAATATTTCGTTTTGGCAATCTGTATGGACTAACTCCAATATACTTTCAAGAGAATCAATTACACATTCAGACTCAATCTTTAGAAAAGTATATCAAAGAGTTATATCTCAATTTCTCAATTCAATCTGCAATCAAACAAATAGGATTTTGCGATCCCGATTGAATAAGAGAAATAACTTGGACGGCATCACAAACCAATATCCAAGTGTCAATCAATTCAATCAACAACCAAAAGGACGGATTCAAGAACTGATTGAACTTAACGCACAACATGTGATATTTCAATCATATAAACAAATATAATGCGGAAAAGAAATAACACAGACACCATAAATTTGTTAATAAGGAAACCACAAATGCAGAAAAACCCCGGGACCTAGTGCAGCTTTGAACACCACACTAAATTAAGCCGCTACAGAAACTAGACTACTACCAATGAACTTCGGACTGGAATGTAGTTGAGACCTAACCAATCTCACACTGATCAATGTACAGTTTCGCTCCATACGTCTCTGAACCCCAGCAGGATTCTACGCACTTGATTCCCTTAGCTGATCTCACCAACAACTAAGAGTTGTTACGACCCAAAGTCGAAGACTTGATAAACCAATCTGTCTCACACAGAAAAGTCTATTGATATAGATAAATCCACTGCAAGAAAAACATCCATTGACAACGGATGTATCACAACGTTAGCGCCAGCATTGTTGATTAATAGGCTTTCTACAACGCTTCCTATTAAAAACCATTTTTGAATGGAATGGTCTCCCGAAAACAATCGTCACATAAGAAAACACACGTGCGAGAAACACACGTCTGTCATCAGATCTCTTGATCTCGTTAAGCATTTCCCCTAGATTAGCAGCGCAACATCCCTTGAAATAAAACCTAATCTTATCCTCTATTTTCTACCTCTCTTACTCTCTCCGCCTCCGCCTCATCCTTTTCTCTATTCTCCTTCACCATGTCTACTACTCAGATCCACTCAAAATAAATAAGTTCTATCTTTTTTCCCATCAAAACTCTGCAAATCCGCATCATAACTTGTTGTAGTAACAATACCTCATGAAAAATAACAGGAAAAATGCATAGGATACTATTAATCTTATCATCAGTGGGTACTCGAGAGATCGATTTAATGGAGGAAATAAGTACATCAAGTGGATCCTCTTTGCCTTCATCAAGATCAGCAGGTAAAGTTGGGGTTTTTTAATTATTTTTTCCTTGATTTTCTTTTTGATTTCACAGTAGAAATTAATATCTCTTTTTATTTGTTTTTTCAATTTTGTTTGTATGATTTTGGGATTTAATGGTTTACATTAAATTGATTTCTAATGGTGTGTGTATTTAGTTTTTGTTAATGGGTTTTCATTGGTCGTTTTTTATTTCCACCGTTTTGCTAGATGTGATATACTTCTTCATTACCGGAATTAGATCTCATGCAAGTATTGAATTACATATATCTAATTTTTTGGTCCAAAATATATTAATGATGTGTTACTGAAATGGTTCTGTTAATTGTATTGACAATTTTAGCAATTCATGGATATATCTCAGGTAGTCTTGATTAGTAAGATTTTTTGAAGCATAACTCTGATTTGGTATGGGATATGAACTTATTGTAATTTTTTATGTGATTCCTCTGTAAAAAAAAGAAATTATGAGAGGTAATGATAAAACATCAAAGTGGGAAATTCAGCTGGATTAGTGATGCTAGTGATTAAGTCAGTTGAAGATAAGCTCGTTACTTGGGACTCTCTTGAATAATATTTATAATATCAACAAATTCAGTTCTGCGCCTTCATTAAGTTCAGGTTAACATAACCAAAGACTTCCTTTTAGGCAAACAAATTTGTCTTTTGAATGTTGCTTCTTATGTCTTTTGAATGTTGCTTTCTAATTTGTTGACTTAAGTATTTCATGGTATTTGAGCTTAAATTTGATATATTATGTACATATCGAACCTATCATCATACATCTAATTTTTTTGTTTTCCATGATTGAGCTCAGTTTCGTTAGGAATTACAGTTTCTCTTCTTGGTATTTGAGTTTTACCGGATTATTTTTGCAAAATTTGAGCTTAACTTTCAATCTTAAATTTTCAGAGTAATTTTCTTCTTTGATTTTCCCACCTATATCGGATCTATTGAACTTCTTCGGTCATCACTGTTTCAATTTCCTATTAATTCAACTGTTCGAGTTTCCTATTACACGTTTGAAGAGGATATTTGGACGGAGATAACGAAATATTTCGATGGAAAATGTATATTGATGCTTGGACCATCTTGTCACTGGTTTCGTCATGTAATTTTAAAAGAAGAAAAGTGTATGGAAATTCGCTTGTTTAGGTGATCTGCAAGTTCTTTCGCTTCGCCAACAAGTCTCCTTTAAATGGATCCAACTGTGCATTTCAGCATTGGTAAGTTTGATTCAATCCCTTACTTGTGTGTATGCAAATTAATCGATATATCCTCCTCGAGAGAGTAAAAGTTGGTTTCTAATGACCTTTGGTGTTCTGGTTTTGTATATTTCAGATGGGAGTCATTCTTATCTGTTTAGGCAGCAAGACAAGCTCATTGGTAAGTAAAAATTTCTTAAAATTCCAATCTTTATAATTAGGGGTTACTTAATTTGCTAGCAGATTATAACAACCAGTGTTTAAAATAACGAAAGCGCAAAGCAATGCGCTCACTTAGTAAAGTGTAAAACGTTAGTAAAGCGCTATTAAAAAACGTCAGTGATCAGAAGAAAAGAGGAAGAAGAGGGTCATCCATTGGAAGAAAAAGAGGAAGAAGAAAAGGCGATAAAATATAAGGAGAAGAAAAAACGTTTTCTTCTTGTAGAAGAGAAGTTTATGAGATTTTTTTAGGTTTTTTAATTATATAAAAGACTACAGTGCCTTTTATTTATTGGGCTATGCTTAAAAGCCTTTTTTTTTTTTTTAAATATCAACCAAATCTCAAAGCACACGTTATGAAGCGTTTTGGAACTGGGGCGTTAAAAAGCGCTCCATGAGGCGCGCCCCAGAACACTTTTTAAAACACTGATAACAACTAGAATTTTGGATATGTTAGAAAGGATTTCATAAAGGATGCATTTAATCATTTTGCTGTTAATGAGTTAGATTTCTTGAATGGCTTAGGTTGGATGAGAATCGGTTCTTTATTCTTCGACTCATCGGCTGGACTCCTGACTGAGAAACTACCTTTGTTCTCGCATCCCATTTCTAATATTGAAAATGTGTTTTTATATTGTCTCACACACTATATTTTCCTAGCTTCATTACCATCATCTGCATCGTATATGGTTGTCCCAGAACTATTATTTCCTAACAAGAGTCTCAATTTGAGTTTCAGCATATTATTGCGATTCATCAAGTCGTACTTTAGCAAGGCCCTTTTTTGAGTCGAACCTATAATGTTCTTGATTTATTGGAAAGCTCACTAACCTTGTGGTGTTCTTTTTTAGATGATATGGAGTAACCCACCGATACAACAAGCCTTGAACTGGACTCAAATTGAACGCATCCAACATAACAAGGTATTGTTATTTTAAACTACACATTGTTAACAGCAATTGTCCAATTACTAGTGTTCTTCCACCAAGCTTTACACAACCAAAGCATAATTCCCACTCTATTTTCATGTCACTCTTATCACTGCCTCATGATTTGTTTACAGGACAGAACATTGGAAGTTGATCGCTAGACTTCATTTATTGTCTGAAAATCTTGACACCCTATCTCAGCAACTTATGTCAAATTCGTTATAGAAACATTGATTTTGGTATTTGCTAGTTCTGTAACCTTAAGTCATGCAATCTATTATGCTTGATCAGTATATTTAGTCATGTTGATCACCACTTCACTCTGCACAGATGCAATTCAAAGTTCAATATAACATGGTTTTAAGCTTTGATTTGTTCCAGTCTATTTAATTCTCTATTTTCGTAGTAGGTGTTTGATTATATGTGACCTTGTTTTCACAGGTGTGTAGGGTCGAAGATGTTCCAATGAAGATAAAGTTTACTGAAAATTAGGACTACAAGCTGACATTAACATTCTGACGAGCCATTACATAGAAAAAGTTTACTGAAAATTTGTGCATATGCATCAAGCGCAGAGTAAGTGTGATAAATACTTTTAAGATGAATCTTTTATGGACGTTATTATTTTCTGCAGTTTTTGAGTCCTCATGACCCAGATTTGATCTTTCCATATTTGCTTAGAGTTTTGTGCAGCGAGGCAGTGTTTTCACTTCGGAAAATCACGAAGGACCTTATCTTTGAATTTTGAAACTGCATATAAGACTAGTGTTGAGGCTCTACTCAAAGAAGGGAATTACAGTTCACGTTCTTTGTATTATAAGTTCAACGTAAAGAAGAAAATACATTATATTATTATACATTTTGAGGAAATCATATATATATATATAATCTTCATGTTTTGTTATTTTGTTTTCTGAATTATTATTTGAGCTATTTTTTTTTTAAATCTAAAAATATTTCAACTACGTTTTTATAATATTGTTGGGGTTGCATCTTACAACGGTTGCTGCAATGGAAAATAATTGTTGTTATTATGTTCATGAACCACAATGGTCTTAAACCGTTGTCGAAATGGTGAGGCTTTTCACAACACGCAGGTAGACAACGTCTGTAGAACCGTTGTCGTACCATTTCGACAACGGTTTTTCTGTGTTGTTACTAGGTGCTTTTCTTGTAGTGATATGTCTCCAAAGAAATACCTATGAGTTTTGTTCCGTCTTATGATAAATCAAGGTGCATACAAACAAATTGATAAACCAGACTTATATTCCCGAAGAACAACCAAGTATTATCAATCACCTCACAATAATCTTAATCGTATGGAAGCGAAACAAGATATTGTGGAATCACAAACGATGAGACGAAGATGTTTGTGACTTATTTTAATCTTACCTATCGGAGATAAATCTCAAGCAAATCCTAGAAAAGATAATACTCAATCTCGATAGTATAAGTAAGATCAGAACACGCAACTACAGAGAAAATAGTTGGGTCTGGCTTCACAATCCTAATGAAGTCTTTAAGTCGTTAACCTACATGGTTTTTGAATAAACCTTAGGTTAAAGGTGAATCGACTCTAGTCGCAACTAGTATCACACAGGAGGTGTGGGGATTAGGTTTCCCAGTTGCTAGAGTTCTCCCTTATATAGTCTTCAAATCAGGGTTTGATAGCTTTGAAACAAAGCAATCAATATTCACCGTTAGAGGAAACCTGATCTAAGAGCCAAGCTAAGTTTGCTTGAAACCAAAGCAATATCTCTCCACCGTTAGATGGTCTTAGCTTGTTACACACAAATGAAATGTACCTTCATTTAGATATGGATAACCGTAGCTAAACGTGTATACTAGGTTGGCTCAACAATAGTTAACTGAAGTTAGCCATATGAACACTTTCATTTCAACCTTATTCATCTTAACCACAACTAGTTCAAATGACTCAAATGAAACTAGTTATAGAGTTGTTCAGTTGTTTATATTCTCATAGAAGTATACAAGAACACAATTGGAAAAAAATCGGTTTGATTCACTCGAATCAATTCATGAACATTATATCCACGGTTTGCAAAAGATTGCATTCCTTATTATATAAATATATTAGTTCATGGCACAACCGAATCTGGAACTTAACCCACTCAAGTATGCAAACGGGTACGCATACTTAAGTAGCCGGACTCGGACTGTGTCCGATAGTACGCGAATGGGTACGCATACTATCACACATCCAAAACATCAGTTAAATTGAGTACGCGTACGGGTACGCGTACAATAGTTCCCGGACTTCAACTGAGTTTGCCAATTGGTAATGGGGGTATGAGATGATATCCTGTAGGTGTTTTTGCGCCTCCCTTATATAGCTCTTCTGTCCTGAAATATCTCAACCTAAAATAGCCCCAACTCTCAAAGCTTCAAAACTCGGCCACACACTACTCAAAACTGACGGCAAAGACAGCTCCTCTTGCCTGTTTTCCAGGACCCAAACTCTTCCCAAAATCAAGACATACTGGTACCCAAATCTTCAGAATCTGTTGACTTCTAAATCAAATTCTAGCCTTTGCCAGACACGCCTCATACATAGCCCTAAGGCTCATAATTAACAGCTGCACAAGGGTAAAACAAGTCTGCAGTTTCCTGGCCACTTTCTCCCTGCTTAATATATTCTTACTTCCCTGACTTATCGGCCAAAATCCAAGTCAGTCATTCATACACAGACTCTGGTTCTTGCTGGACTTTAACCATTGCCTTATAACCCTTGTAGACAGACCCAGAAAAGTCACGGCAACATTAGTTTCTCTTGCTGTTTTCTCGGCTTGCAACATTACCCAAGACCCATCACAATTTCGTACACAACCTTCGACCATGTCCATATCCTAGCTTGTTTTTGAGCTCAAACATCTCTCTCAGCTGAACTTGCGAGCCACTGGACTTTGGTTAGCCGGCGGTGAGGACTTGGTGCAGCGGCAGAGGAACTTGGCTGAGAACTGGTTCACTGAGGCCTTTCTACAAACATATCATGTGCCTGAAACTTGTAACTGAGAGCTAGCACATTTTGCTGTTATATGAGCTCTCCAATCCCTGTAATTCGAAATGGACTATCACACATTCAATCACACGCATTCATAATCACATCCATTAATCGCATCATTTATCATCGTATATCAAAGGCAGCAGCTTGAGTGTTTATGTTGTTATCACGACAACAAACTTCATTCAATGCCCTTATAAAACTCATCTACTCTCCTGCCAAAATAAAATTCGAATCAAACCCATTCTTTCTAATCTGTCACGAATTCGTAAAAGCTTGTTAATCTCCTTCCATTCATCATCGTGAATCAATGGCAGAACTCGTATTGAGCTGCTAAGTTCTCGGAAGGTCAGGTCCTAAAACAAGATCACCAAACTCATAAAACCTCCCTATCTCTTGTCTTGAATTCGAACCTCTCTGAACCCTTGGT